>JAHHZJ010001978.1:0-125065 GCA_021437245.1 Aegilops speltoides
AAATTCTGTTAGTACCAAAATACATAAAAGCATTCATTTTGGTTCAAGCAATACATGAATTGTGTAACCTTTTTGCTTGTGATGGGATGAACCGTCTACTGTTTTCTAGTCATGAAGCATGAGAATGAAAGTAACCACCATTTATGTGAGTGACTGAAACAAAACTCAAGCTAGAAATTAATTATGACAAGTGATTTTCCATGATTGTGTGGACTACGTAACCAGAATACATGCAGTCAATTATGTCTTCTATGCTTTATAATGGACGGGTGCTTCTTTCCCCTTGTTCTGTACAACAAGGTTCACTTTTGATCATTATTGGTACATGTTAACTGCAATTTCCAGATTTTGTCACCCCCCTGATGTGATTTGATTTGATATCTTTCACAAGTTCACATGCAGAATATATCTTGCTCTGCTTTTCTTTAGTAGCAAAGGTAGCCGATGAAGATTAATGTCTTGTGTTGTTATAGAGATGCTAAGGTAGTACATAGCTATGAGATGGATATGGAGATTCAAGTGGACAACATGGAGAAGCTTCTCCTCTGTTTCCAAGCATCTTGTTCATGTCTGTCACATGCAGAACATAAATCATGCCCTTCTTTTATTCAGCAGGACTGAAAGTTGATGAAGATTAAGGTTTATGTTGTTCTAGATAGATATGGATGAGGATCATGGAATGTTTTTTCTTGTGTTGGGACGGATTGTGGAGTGTTTTCTACACATCATGAAGCATAAGAATGGTTCTCCTCTGGTTCCAAGCAGCTTGCTTCTCCATGCCTGTCATATGCAGAATACATCTTCTTTTATTCAGCAGCAATGGAAGTTGTTGAATGCAAATTAACTGTCCTGTTGTTCAAGATAGAGATGCATGAGAATTGTGTAACCTTTCTGCTTGTACTGGGATGAAATGTCTATTGTTTTCTAGTCATCAAGCACGAGAATGAAAAGAACCACCATTTATGCGAGTGATTGAATTGGTGCTTTCACTGGTGATTTGACTCCATCATTGCGTGTATTGCAGCTTGGCGCACAAGGCAAAACTTCTTTTGCATCATCACCATGGTCGGGTTAGCTGCTGTTGCGCCCAACAGCAGAGGAGGCGCAAGAGTTTGGGAGGGAGCAACACAACTCTTAGCGAGGTCCCTTCAGAAATTTCTTTGCCCTGTGACAAGCTGTAAGAAGCCTTCATATTGCTCAAGTTCTTCATCCTTCCGTCATTGTTTGATCACGCGGCTGCTACTACATTATTTTCTATGATTGTGTGGACGATGTAACCAGAATACATACAGTCAATTATGTCTTCTATCCTTTATAATGGATGGGTGCTTCTTTCCCCTTGTTCTGTACAGCAAGGTTCACTTTTGATCAATACTGGTACATGTTAACTGCAATTTCCAGATTTGGTCACTCAAGTAAACTCGAGGGAGTCATTAACAGTAGTTAAATGATATTCTAGAAGGATATCTTAAGTTGTAGGTATATAAGATTGTAGAAGGATGACTTCTTTTCGTAATAAGGCAGATTTATGTCATGACATTGACCATAATGCATACTGCCAATTATGTTTTCTGTATTTTAGAATGGTTGTTTCTTTCCCCCTTTTGTTCTTGTATAGCATTTTCACTTTTGATATCAGTACAAGTTAACTGCAGTTTTCAGTTTTTGTCACTGAAGTGACTTGAGGGGGTCGTTAACAGTAGCTAAGATGGCGTCTCTATAAACCATACACGGCTGAACCTTTGTTTTATTGTTGGACAAGTATTGTATATCTGATTGGTTTCTCAAAGAAGCCTATATTTTGTACTCTTTTCGTCTATACAAGGCCACACTTAGTGCCAATGTTTCATTTTCAGTTCATCACTTGGTTAAGTTTTTGACTAATGAATTTATTCGTTTCATCCTAAGCACAGGGGCCTATTTCTGGAACAAACGAAAGACAAGAAAAAGAGATCTTTGAAATCAGCGTCAAGGGAGCTGGTGTTTTTACCATAGTAGCTTCAGTTTTCCTTTTCCTGTTCTACTTCATCTCATCTTGGATCACCTTGGTGCGTAAAACCTCCCTCTCGTCCTGTTCTACTTCAGTTTGTATCTGAAAAGCAGTCTGCCTGGCCACAACAACGCATTAAATAAATTATGTTAGTACCAAAATACATAAAAGCATTCATTTTGGTTCAAGCAATACATGAATTGTGTAACCTTTTTGCTTGTGCTGCGATGAACCGTCTACTGATTTCTAGTCACGAAGCATGAGAATGAAATTAAATAACCACCATTTATGTGAGTGACTGAAACAAAACTCGAGCTAGAAATTAATTATGACAAGTGATTTCTTCATGATTAAATTGGTGCTTTCGCTGGGTGATTTTACTCCATCGTTGCGTGTGTTGCAGCCTGACGCACAAGGTGAAGCTTCATTTGCATCGTCACCGCGGTCGGGGTGGCTGCTATTGCGCCGAGCAGCACAGGAGGCGCAAGAGTTTGGGAGGGAGCAACGCAACTCTTAGCGAGGTCCCTTCAGAAATTTCTTGGCCCTGTGACAAGCTGTAAGGAGCCTTCATCTTGCTCTAGTTCATCCTTCTGTTATTGTTAGATCATGCGGCTGCTACTGCATTATGTTCTATGATGGCGTGGACGAGGTGACCATAATACATAGTGTCAATTATGTCTTCTATGCTTTATAATGGATGGGCGCTTCTTTCCACTTGTTCTGTACAGCAAGGTTCACTTTTGATCAACATTGGTACATGTTAAATGCAGTTTCTAGATTTGTTCACTCTAGTAAACTTGAGGGAGTCATTAACAGTAGGTAAATGATATTCTAGAAGGATATCTTCAGTTGTAGGTATATATATATATAAGATTGTAGAAGGATGACTTTTTTTTGTAACAAGGCAGATTTATGTCATGACATTGACCATAATGAATACTGTCAATTATGTTTTCTATATTTTAGAATGGATGTTTCTTTCCCACTTTTGCTCTTGTATAGCATTTTCACTTTTGATACCAGTACATGTTAACTGCAGTTCTCAGTTTTTGTCACTGCAGTGACTCGAGGGAGTCGTTAACAGTAGCTTGATACCAGTACACTGCTGAATCTTTGTTTTATGTCGGACAAGTATTGTATATCTGATTGGTTTCTCAAAGAAGCCTATGTTTTGTACTCTTTTCATCTATACAAGGCCACACTTAGTCTTGTCTTAAACTCAAACCGTTTCAAGTTTAACCAAGTTCATGTTTTCATAATCTGTTGGTTTTCAGGTTTGAAGAAGAGAATGTAATGCTGGTGGTGCAGAGGCTAATGATGATGATCTAACTGATGAAGAAAAGGACATTCAGTAGAATGACTTGTCAATGAGCATCTAGCAGCAGCTCTCGCCTCGTGCGACGGCAGCGAGTTTACTGCGCTGCAACTGCCTCTCCTTTGCCTGTTCTTCAGGTAATTGTTTCGTCTCCTCCCTACTCTACCCAATGCTATGTGGTACCTGGGCATTGTGACGAGGCCATGTTGTGATCTTGGGATTCAAGCTTTGGTAATTTCTATGGTCAGGCTTGGCTTGTGGGGTGGTCAACTCGACATGCATGCTTTTTTTTTGTGTGTGTGTGTGTGATGAGAACGGTACGACCTTTTCAAGGGAGAGGCTTGTTTCAGCTTATACTTGATTTGGGTACTTGGATGCGAACTCGGTATTCATAATCCTGATCTCTCTACTTTGTTCATCTCGAGTAACAGAGAACCATTCATTGCATGGTTATAGACTTGTAGATCTAGTCCGTTGATGTTCTTATGGTTGTGTTTTGGATTGTGTGAAGGTTGTCTATGTGTTCCTATGCTTGTCCCTATTAAAGCTACTGTTTGGAGGTGCTACTGTTTATGTTTAGTGGCACGGTACCGTGGGCAGCTTGCTACTGTTATTGGCTTCTTTATTTCTACATGCTTTGTGGCTACTGCTTAAATATATACTTTCTAGAATTGGATAGTTAGGGAAATTACTACACCTAATAGAATTGGGACGCGTCTAGTGAGCGCCCATTGGCTCTATTGCCTAAACTGTTTATTTAACCGGATTAATTATTTGACCTGATGTGCTTAACTACTGTTCCTGTTCCCATAGCATGGTTTGATGCTTTGTTGGTGTCTTCCTAATCATGTATGTTAGCATGTTTAGCTTAGTTTCCTCCTGGAGGTTGCTGTGTTGATTTCCTTATCCTAATATGGTTAGAGCAGCAGCAGTTTAGTTTATCCTTACCGAATTCCTCGATCTACTCAGGTCATGCATTCGTTGATCTACTCTTGTTCCATTAATCAGTTGTACCATTCCCTGTGTTTTTAAAGCTTTGTTGGATCAGATCAACATCTTGTCGATCTGAATCAAATGGTGGGAATAACTTTAGTTCAGAGATGTTGATCAGATCAACATCTTTAACCAAAATTTTCTAATCTGTGTATATCATAACCTGTAGAGGGAAATTGAGATTTTGTTTTCGCTAGTTATTCCGTTGACCAATAGTGACAACTATTTCTGGGCTCTTGGCTGTAACATATTTTTTCCTATTGTTGTAGGATTCAACAATGTTGCTTCACATAATATGTCGTTGTAATGGACACTGGTGTTGATGTGCTTGTCTTGTTTTTTGATTTTGTATGGCTCAGATTATATCAGGGGTTTGGTTATTGCATGATGTAGTGCTCTCTGCTCTAGACATTTTCCTGAACTGATATACTCTATTTCGACGAGTCAAGAGAAAAGAGACCCGAGCGGTTGTCTCGCCTCCATAAACTGTGGTTTACTTATGTTTTTAGTTGATCCTTCGCTGACTCATTTCAAAGCTTATTTGGATCAGATCAAAAAACAAATGGCTGGCAACCACTTTAATTCAGAGAAAGAGATATACCTTTAACTAAAGTTTTCTTGTCTGTGTATGTCTAACTTGTAGAGGGACATTCCTCTTATTTAATGAATGCGGCAAATCTTTTGCCTCTCTTAAAAAATAAACTTGTAGAGGGACTTGGTTTCACTAGTTCTTCCGTTAACCAATAGTAACGAATAAATTTGCACTCTTGGTCTTCTAAATATAATTTCTCCTATTGCTATAGTATGCAATCATGTCGCTTCACATAATATATTGTCGTAATGGACCCTGGTGCTGATGTGCTCGTCATGTTTTTTGATTGTGTATGGCTCAGATTAATATGGCTGAGAAGCTTGGCGTACAGGCAGTACGGAACCACCATGGATGGGCTGCTGAGCTGACTTGTTTCCAGGCCTGCGTTCATGGACCACGGCACGGAGATAATGCTATGAAGCATGAGTTCGGTTGGCAGAACTGCTCTGCCTGTGCCTGCTCTCTTTCCTGCGTGGTGCCTCCGGTAGCCACTTACTTGAATCCGGCGTAGGTGAGCCACTTCGGTTAGTCTCTTTGCTTTCTTGCTTCTGTGTGCTGATGGTCATCGAGCCGTGGTAGCAGTTCGGCACTGTGATGATTTATAGTCCTTTTAGCAAGGCATGTGTAGTGTAGGTGCCATGTAATGTGTATTTCTTAGATGGTCAGGATGTCTCTTGTTAAACATAGTTCTCGTTTTTAGTTCAGTTTGGTCACTATTATGATTTCTTAAGCATGTGTATTATCAGTCCTGGGTGTTATGGCCGTTCAGCTCCGACTATGTTGTACCTTTGTGATTCCTTGTTTTTTGTGTTCTAAGAATTAACAGATAGGATGAATTCATAATTGTCAACTTCTTAGCTCCTTTGGCCGATACATTTGTTTCTTGCTATGGTGATAGATTACATATATTTGTCGCATGTTAAGTTAGTCGGTAGTTTTAGCCTGATGATGTTTTTTTAGTTACTGTAATCGCTCTGCTATTTGGCTCAAATGTTGTGTTGTCAGTGTCCAAAGCAATTTGTGAACTGGAGAGAATACTTTTGCTGGGCCTATTTTATGATGTTTGCTTTGTCAGACAGCACTAGGCCTGTTTTGCTATGTGTACATAGCTGGACTTTTTACCTTTTCCTGGTTAACATGCATAGGCCTGTTTTGCTATGTGTATGTGTTCCTGGCAGCCCTTGAAGACGGTTTGTTTGTAGGCTTTCTAGGCACCATGTTTATGGTGATATTTTCCCTAGTTTAATCTTCTTTTTTATCTCAGGAAAATAGTCAGTCCCTTGATTTTCCCTAGTATGGTCTTCTTTTTTATCTCAGGAAAATAATCCATCTCTCTTTCCCTTGATAATTGTGCTATTCGGATGCATTCTCAAACTTGTTATATGTACCATCCAGGAATGTCATCCGTGGAGGTTGTGAATGCCAGGAAGGAAATCGTCATGGCAACACAACTGGATTTGTGAGGCCTACGATATGATCGCCATGGAAGTCTTTGACGATAGCTTTTGCAAGCATCTACAATGGATGGCACAAGCCTAAGAACCTCACCAGTCCAGAGAGCGCCACATATGCTGCAACCTTAGTGTGCCCACTGCAGGGGCCAGCAAAACAAGATGACCGAGGCGCTGCTGGGCGACGTACCCGCCGAGGCGTCCGTTCTAGTTGGTGACGGGAATGGAGAATTTGTTTCTGCTTCCGCCTGGTGGCATTAGTTCATGTCCTCTGCTTCTTCTCCTTCCTTCTCCTGCAACATGAACCGTGTGAGTTCCTTTGTTACTGATTGCTTCCCGAAACGTACTTATCTGGTTACTGCAATAGTCATTGCTGATTATATAATAAATGAATTCCGCCAGGTGTACATGACCATCGCAATCCTTTTGATGTCAGTAGAGTTTGGCTGGAGAATACCGGGTGCGTGTTCAAGGATCACGGCACGAAGACAATGTTGTCCAGCACTTGTTTGGTCGACAAAGCAGCTCTGCTTGTGCTGAAGCTCATTCTTGTGTGGCGTCTCCGTGGCCACTTATTCAAATTCGGCATAGGTAAGCCATTTTGATTGCTCTTCCCTGCTTTCGTATATGCTTTCTGTGCTCATTTCGGGCAACTTTCCATTATCTTTCTTTGGTTGAGTGGCATGTACTTTCATGGCGCCCGTTTTTCCAATTATGAAGCATGGCATGATTTATAGTCCTTATAGCAAGGCATGTCTAGTGTAGGTGCTGTGTAATATGTATTTTGTAGTGGTCAGATGTTTCTTGTTGAATGGTCAGGATGTCTCTTGGTTAACATAGCAATCGTTTTTTAATCAGTTTGGTCACTATTACGATTTCTCAAGCATGTGTATTATGGCTGGCACTAGTTCTAGTGTTTTGCAGCAGCTCGTATTACCAGGTGATTACTAGTATGTAAGAGTAATCCTATTAAGGTTTTGCTCCTGGTTAGAAGGATGTTTGTTTTATTCATGCATGTGACAGCATGTCCATGTGTTGAATTTGTAAATCGTGGATATTTTGGCCCATGAACAGTTGACATCTTGTCGTGGACATCTAAACTGATTTTTTAGAGTCTAATAACTATCTTGACATTCTTCCCTTCTGTTCCTTAGTCAACTGTCCTGCTCAGTTTCATGCACTATATGTTGTTGTAATGGACCCTGGTGCTGATGTGCTAGTCATGTTTCTTGATTGTGTATGGTTCAGATTATTATGGTTGAGAAGCTTGGCGTATAGGCAGTATGGAACCACCATGGCCGGGCTGCCAAGCAGAGTTTTCGGTGTGCCTCCGGTGGCCACTTACTTGAATCCGGCGTAGGTGAGCCACTTCGGTTGCTCTCTTCCCTACTCTTGCATACTCTGTGTGCCGATGGTCATTGAGCCGTGGTAGCTGTTCGGCGTTGTGATGATTTATAGTCCTTTTAGCAAGGCATGTGTAGTGTAGGTGTTGTGTAATGTGTATTTTTAGATGGTCACGATGTCTCTTGTGGAACATAGCTGTGTTTTTGATTCAATTTGGTCACTGTTATGATTTCTTAAGCATGTGTATTATCAGTCCTGGGTGTTATGGCCGCTTGACAACGACCATGTTTGCTTACAAATGAGTGCAAAGCGAGGTCATTCAGGAATGTGTACTCGCATTAAGTTTTTTATAGCTGAATTTTTCACTTTTTCCTGGTTAACATGCATAGGTATGTTTTCCTATGTGTATGTGTTCCTGGCAGCCATTGAAGACTGTTTGATTGTATGCTTTCTAGGCACAATGTTATTGGAGATATTTTCCCTAGTTTAATCTTCTTCATTTTTTATCTCATAAAAATAGACAGTCTGTTGACTTTCCCTAGTTTGATCTTCTTTTTTATCTCAGGAAAATAATCCGTCTCTCTTTCCCTTGATAATCGTGCTATTTGGATGCATTCTCAAACTTGTTATCTGTGTCATCCAGGAATGTCATCCATGGAAGTTGCGAATGCCAGGAAGGAGATCGTCATGCCAATACAATTGGATCTGTGAGGTGTACGATATGATCGCCATGGAAGTCGTCGACGGCAGCTTTTGCAAGCATCTACAATGGATGGCACAAGCCCAAGAACCTCACTGGACTGGAGAGTGCCAGCATACTGCAACCGGAGTACAGGGTACGCATCAGAAAGCTCGCCGACTGCAGGGCCCAGCAAAACGAGATGACCAGGGCGCCGCTGGGTGACGTCCCCACTGAGGCGGCCGTTCTAGTTGGTGACGCGAATGGAGAGTTTGTTTCTGCTCCCGCCTAGTGGTAGCAATTCCCGTCCTCTGCTTCTTCTCCTTCCTGCTCCTGCAACATGGACCGTGTGAGTTCCTTTGTTATTGCTTGCTTCCCCAAACCTACTTATCTGGTTACTGTAATAGTCAATGCTGATTGTTTTAATAAATGAATTCCGCCAGGTGAACATGAGCATCACAATCCTTCTGATATCAGCAGAGTTTGGCTGGAGTCGAGCAACCGTTGGCTTCATCCAGTCTTGTTTCTTTTGGGGCTACCTTCTCACTCAGGTACATAGCCATACTTGTACTTGTACATAGAGCATTTTAGGATCTTGGCATGGTTTCTTTTGAGGAAGGATGTCTCTTGTTGAACATAATGTAGGTGCGGTGTAATGTGTATTTTCTTAGATTGTCAGGATGTCTCTTGTTGAACATAGCTCTCGTTTTCAATTCAGTTTGGTCTCTATTACAAATGATTGAATAATTTGTTGTCGTGCTATACAAATGAAACGATGCTCCTGTTGTAGCAGTAGATGCATGCCTGTTGATTAGGTGGTACTTGGCTTTATCATCATTCTCTTATTACCTTATTATCACTTGGTGATTAATGAATCTTGCTCCTGTGTGCACCCAGGGGGGATCTGACCTGAATTGATGGTGAGCAAGGACGCTGCTGGTCTGCTGGAGGAGATACTTGGCCAATTAGTCTGTAAGTATGGCTTGTTGTGTAGCAGTTTCTGCCGAGGAATGTATTTCCAATTCCTTGCTGCCGCTTCAAAACAGAGAGCATGCTAGAGTGCTCATTTCGTACCATTTATTTCTGAATCTGCAATGAGCATGAGATTGAGGCCTAAACAGAGATAGCATGGTCAGCCTCTGAGAGTATTTGGTTGATATTCCAGTCTTGTTTGATGGTTTGTCAGTTTATCAGTATATAAGTAGTGTTTTTGAATCTGCGTTGTTCATCTTCTCCTGTATCTGTATGGTGCATGACTTGCTTTTCTCATGCATGCAGATTAGAGCGAGCATATATGCGAGAGGCGGTGCCCTCTAACATGGGCATTTCTTCGTGTTTTGAAAAGTAACGAAGATTGTCGAGTTTTGAAAAGTAAGAAGGCTAGCAAGTTTTGGTTGTTCTCCTATCTTGAGCTTTCTTTACTCAAAATGGTCTTGGTCTGCTACTATACCATGTTAGCATATTTCTGCTACTATATGATATATGTGTATAGATAAAGTTGATGGTTTGGTTGTGGTGTTTCCTTGTCTTGTTGGTAGTAATGAGAAAAGACTGATCTTCTTTGCTGTATGTAATTTGGCAGTTGGTTTTGTGTCACAACGGCAGTGCTTGCACCTTCCTCTATTGTGGATGTCGACTTGCGAGTGAATGACTTGTCAATGAGCATCTAGAAGCAGCTCTCGCCTCGTGCAACGGCAGCGAGTTCACTGCGCTGCAACCACCTCTCCTTTGCCTGTCGTTCAGGTAATTGTTTCGTCTCCTCCCTAGTCTGCCCAATGCTATGTGGTACCTAGCCATTGTGATGAGGCCATGTTATGATCTTGTCATTCAAGTTGTGGTAATTTCTATGGTGGGGCTTGGCTCCAATGGTTAACAAAGCACCCACAAGATAGGCTTGCAGTTGACAAACATGTTAATGTGTGCCTTGCTTCTTCAAAGCAGAGAATGCATGCTAGAGTGCTCATTTCGTACCATCTATTTTCTGAATCTGCAATGAGCATGAGATTGAGGACAAAATGCTTGCAGATTGTGTAGTGATGTCAGTATCCACTAGCATTTTGATATCTTTTCTTGGAATTAACCAATTAATTGTCTGTCCAGTGTTAGTTATCAGTCATGTGTATCTGTAGGGCAAAAGTGAAACTAAAAAGAAGAGATTTTTTTGCATGTGCCAGTGTAATATTGTTGTGGAATATGCTGCTAAGGGGAGCAGAGGGAGCATTTTGTGGTTTGGCTGTGTGATGGGCAGCACTGTGGCCTGCCAGCCAGAAATGAGCTCATCTTTGAGCTTGAATCCATCAAGGATCCAACTGAGTACTAACATACCCATATTTCTACTGCAGGAAGCAATCGATGATCGATCCAGCAAACAACCTTTTGTCTCTGTTGGCCAGCATTCTGCATAGCCGAGCAGTGGAGTTGGTGTTTGCAGTTCCAGCGAGTGCGTGATGGGTCCTTCTTGTGTTGCTGGGCACTGGGTCTCAGCTCGTGACCATTGATACGATGGAGTCAACATCTTGGTGAAGAAAGGCGCCGCGATGAACATGATGATGGAGTAGTAGAAGAAGCTGGGCTCATCATGAAGGGCCATGTGGAGTCGGTTGTCAAGCTGAAGGGTTTTGGCATTGAGACCATCGAGCAGTCCGTACACGGTGTGATGATCTGGGCTCTGCAGGACCGCCATCCACATGGCTACAACTACTTAAGAGGTGTATCACCTTCTCCTCTGTTCTGTCTCTCTACCATGCTCTGGGACCTAGCCGTCAAGTTATGGCTGTTGTGTGTGCGGACCATCTAGCCGAAGTTGTTGTTTGTCATGATTTGGTTCAGTGGTGATGTCCTGTTCATGCTTTGGGTTATTTTTGTTGGGGTTATTGGTTAGCACTCCAGTTGAGTTTAGTTGCTTTTCTCATTGAGTATCATCATGGTTTGCATTTGGCTATAGTTAGTTGCAACTCATGGATGAAGGAAAAAAAACATTGAAGTAATCAGCTGCACATGCGGTTTTTCACTTAAGCAATTTAAAGATAAAAAGCCCATGCGGTTTTCAGTCTGTGCATAGTGATAATTGTGTCCTTAGTTGTAGAGCAAATGGCCATATGAAATACGCCGATCCTCTTGTGAGGATCCACCAATTTCTAGGAACCATTTTCTTCTTATTTTTCCAAGTTTTCCAGGAACCTGGTTTTATCTGCTGTTTTCTAGAATTTGATCCTGAATTCCTCAAACTCAGACTGAAGCTTGAACTTTTTTGTCTACTCCATCAAGCATCCTACTGAGTTGTGACTGACCCCTTGTTGTGCCATGTTTCTACTGCATGAAGCACATAATGGAAGGAACTTTTTGTCTCTGTTGTTCCGCATACCAAGCCCCTGGTATCTGCTTGTTGAGCAGTGTGGTTGGTTGGTGTTTGCAGCTCCGGCGAGTGTGTGATGAGTCCTTTTTGTGGCCACTCAGTTGGACTCGACATCTTGGTGAAGAAGGGCGCCGTGATGATGCTGAGTAGTAGAAGCTGGGCTCATGTCTTGGATTAGTTAGTTTGTCTTCCTGTTTGTGTAATTGTGGTGAAGAGCCAGCTAGCATGCTTGCTTGTTACTGATAGGATGAATTTGGAGTTTAGTACTCCTTGTGTCCCACAATATAACATGTTTTTTTGCAAGCTACTACCATAATGTAAGATGCGTTCTACATTATGGAACGAATGCAGTAGTAATTTGTAGGAATGAATTTGTGAATTCCAAACGGCTTCACTATTGACCTGAATGTATGTTGACCTCATCTTCCTAGGCAATATATATGCCTCTACCATTTGCCTTTGGCGCGCACACACACAGGTGCCACATCCCAAGTGTATGGACAGAAAGTAGCAGCATAATCCATATATGCCTCTACCTTTTTGTGAGAACCCCAAGCTAGGAATCAAAAAATTTATGTCAAAGTTTCAGTATCAGTATGTTGTTGTGTTTGGCCTTTGGTTATTTATTTTTGAGCACTCGGGTCCACGAGTAGCTTGCAACTCTTTATCTGCCTCGCAGAACGAAACAAAATCTAGTGAAGAAACAAGGTGTGAAACAATTGTGATGGCTTGCGGCAAAATTTAGCAAGAAATGTCAATCTTAGAGAGAAATCACCTTTCTTTGGAAATGGATGTGCCTGATAGCAAGGGTCATTAAGCTTTACTAGGGATGCCCGTGAGCTTAGCCACATATGTCAATCTTGGAAGGAGAAAAAGACGTCAGTTAATAGCCGCCTTTCTTGGAAATGGATGCGCCTGCTAGCAAGGGTCATTCATTAAGCTTTCTAGGGATGCGTGCAAGCCACCAAGGGTCTGGCTTATGCCACCTCACTTATCCATGGCACAACCACATGGCCTTCTCTTCACCATTCATGCCTTCCTGCAATACGAGCTATCTATCTATCTATAAATAATAGAAGTAGTTGTTCATCCGCGTGCGGGTTGCGCGTGGACTTGGGACTTTGGGCGCTTGGCGACGGCGAGAAGAGAAGAGAAGTTGCTGGTGGTTCCACCCTCGCTCCTCCTCGAGGAGACGAAGCCATCACATCGCAGCTCGCAGGCAAGAGCTCCCCCCTCTCTTTTTCTTTCATGTTGTATGGGTCAGCTTGATCTCACTCGTCGCCGCCGCCGCCGCCGCAGCTGCTGTGCCCCGGTCGAGACGGCTTCGTTGCTGATTGTTATGTCGCTCAATCCGGGGGCGGCGAGAAATCTGAGAATAGCAGTCGTGCAGTCGTCGAACGAACGGCCGTTCGCTGGGGTGGGCTAGGCTCCAG
The DNA here is from genome assembly GCA_021437245.1 of Aegilops speltoides. Classification (NCBI taxonomy): domain Eukaryota; kingdom Viridiplantae; phylum Streptophyta; class Magnoliopsida; order Poales; family Poaceae; genus Aegilops; species Aegilops speltoides. The sequence goes on from JAHHZJ010001978.1 coordinate 13,153, forward strand.
GTAGGTTCCGGCCGCCGGGCGTGCGATTCCGACGAGCGGCTCTTGCCGGATTCATTCAATCGAGATCGAGATCGAGATTGAGATGCATGTGCCCTGGTTTGTTTGATGGATCCACTTAAAAACCCAGCACCGGCGAGGACTCGGACTCGGAGGCGTTCATGGCCAACGCCGGGAGAGGTCTACGGCCACGGCCGGGAGTAACGAGGAATTGGGGGCGGGGAGCAAGGTGCACCTTATCGCCCTCCAGGAGGAAAAAACAATGGCGATATGCTCTGATCGATGGAGCAAATTGACAGTTTGACAGTTACCCAATCTTTTCTCTGAAGAATAATGGTAAACGAGATGTCGTCATCTATGGTATCATCCAGTCTTTCCTTCTCTGGGTTCAACCCAATTGGCGCCATTTGGCTCCCTAGGATATGTCAAACTCCAGCTCCATACCAACTGTTGCGAGCCCGCCAGCTTTATGCAGTGATCCCCCCAAGGACAATGACAAAGTGTCATCCATGACATACAATCTCGTATTGCGTTGAGGATGGACTCCCGCGATCGATCCAACTAGTGTACATAAAGAGCAATACTCCATGGAGTACAAGAAAATCCGATCTGTTCGCCTGGGTTGTGCCTCTGCTATCGCCATGGACGACGACGGCTCCTCCTCCTCCTCCTCCTCCTCGCCGCTGCGCGTGGTGATCTGCCCGTGGCTCGCCTTCGGCCACCTGCTGCCGTGCCTCGACATCGCCGAGCGCCTGGCGTCGCGGGGCCACCGCGTGTCCTTCGTCTCCACGCCGCGCAACATCGCGCGCCTCCCGCCGGTCCGGCCCGCCGTGGCGCCGCTCGTCGACTTCGTCGCGCTGCCGCTCCCGCGCGTGGACGGCCTCCCCGAGGGCGCTGAGTCGACCAACGACGTCCCGCACGACAAGTTCGAGCTCCTCCGGAAGGCCTTCGACGGCCTCGCCGCGCCCTTCACCGAGTTCCTGCGCGCCGCGTGCGCCGAGGGAGCTGGCAAGAGGCCGGACTGGCTCATCGTCGACACTTTCCACCACTGGGCCGCCGCGTCCGCCGTCGAATATAAGGTTCGAAGAAGCCTTTTTCCTCCTTTGCTTAAATTCGATATGCAATTAGATCGATCCATGCCGCCCATATCATATACTCTCTCCGTTCTACTATAACTATAAGTAGTGCATATAGATTTTCTAAAAATCAAACTTAGCAAACTTTGACCAAGTTTATGAAGAAAACCATCTATATCCATATTTTTTTACGATGAACGTCTGTATCTATAATGTCAAACATATACAATATGAATATTTAACTCACATGATATACATTTGGTATTCTAAATATAAATATGTTTCTCTCTATGCATGGTTAAAGTTTGTAAAGTTTGACTTTTAGAAAAATTATATATGCACTACATTATACTCCCTCCGTTCCTAAATATAAGTCTTTGTAGAGGTTCCACTAGGTGGACTACGTACGGAGGAAAATGAATGAATCTACTCTTAATATGCATCTATATACATCCGTATGTGGTTCGTAGTGGAATCTCTACAAAGACTTACATTTAGGAACGGAGGGAGTAGGATAGAAGGAGTATATCAACGTGTAATGTTGTGATTTGCTATAGGTTCCATGTGTGATGCTTCTCCTGGGAGCCGCAACCGTGATCGCCGCCTGGGCCACAGGGGTGTCCGAGCAGGCCGCGGCCGCCATCGGAAAAGAGCGATCGACAGCAGAAGCGCCAAGCTTCGAGACGGAGAGGAGAAAATTGATGATTACCCAGAACGCGTCTGGGATGACGGTCGCCGAGCGCTACTTCCTGACGCTCATGAGGAGCAATCTCGTGGCCATCCGGAGCTGTGCCGAGTGGGAGCCCGAGAGCGTCGCTGCCCTCACCACGCTTGCGGGCAAGCCGGTCCTCACTCTCGGCCTCCTCCCACCCTCGCCCGAGGGAGGCCGTAGCATCAGCAAGGAGGATGCCACCGTCGCGCTGGCTCGATCGCGCAGCCGCCAAGTCGGTGGTCTACGTCGTGTTGGGAAGCGAGGTGCCGCTGCTTGTGGAGCAGTGCACGAGCTGGCCCTCGGCCTGGAGCTCTCCGGGGCACGCTTCCTCTGGGCTCTGCGGAAGCCGCCCGGCATGTCGGACGCGGCTGTCCTCCCTCCGGGGTTCGAGGAGCGCACACACGGCCGCGGGCTCGTGGTGACCGGGTGGGTTCCTCAAATCAGTGTGCTGGCGCACGACGCCGTTGCCGCGTTCCTGACGCATTGCGGGTGGAACTCGACCATCGAAGGGCTCCTGTTCGGCCACCCGCTGATCATGCTACCCATCTCTAGCGACCAGGGGCCCAACGCGCGGCTCATGGAGGGAAGGAAAGTCGGGATGCAGGTGCCGAGAAACGAGAGCGACGGGTCGTTCACCCGGGAAGACGTCGCCGCGACGGTGCAGGCCATCGCCATGGAGGAAGACGGCAGGAGGGTCTTCACGGCCAACGCCAAGACGATGCAGGAGATCGTGGCCGACAGCGCATGCCATGAGAGGTGCATCGACGATTTTATTCAGGGGCTCAGATCCTACAAGGCATGAAAGCGTTTTTAGTTTTCCCCCATGATACATGTAACTTTATTCGTGTGAAATTTGATCTAGTGGTAACTTTTTTATTGAATTGAATTGCTAGTGGTAACTTCTTAGTTGACTGGTCCATGCCAGATCATGGACAACCTAATAAGGTTACTAGTAAGCAGCCGGTTTTTAGTACTCCTTCCGTTCTTAAATATTTGTCAGATTCCAACAAGTGACTACATACGGAACAAAATGAGTGAATCTACACTCTAAAATATGTCTACATACATTCGTATGTGCTAGTTCATTTGAAATCTCAAAAAAATAAATATTTAGGTACGGAAGGAGTATATCGTAAGCAGCCGGTTTTTTACTCTACAGTAAGCTTATACTACGCAGAGTAAAACCATAGATATGATAACCTTCCCTACAAGAAAGATATAGGGTAGCAGCGAATCAACATGTGGTTGGATGGTTAGAGGGGCAATGGTATCCCCGTCCACTAGGGTTTCAGGATTTCAGGCTATGCACATTCAGTGGAAGGAGACGTTTTCGTCGATGACTAGGTGCCTACAGTGACTTCGTAAATTTCAAGATGATATGCCGGCTCGGTCTTTCAGAGGTGCTCATAAGGGTAGGGTGTGCGTGTGTGCGTTTAATAGGGGCGAGTGTATGCGCGTATATGAGCGCTTGCATTTGTACTATTTTAAAAAAGATACAGGGTAACCTTTGAAATTTGAAATTTCACATAAATTGTATAGTACCTAATTCTTTTCTCATATATAATCTGAAATAGTAGCATTCTTCACGAATCAGTATCCCCCTTGAATCTAATATCACACATATTTTATGTACATTATATCAACCAAATATCCACATTATGTACGATGACTAAATAAGTGTAAGAAAAATCATGGAAGAAAGAATAGGGTGCAATAATAATTTACCATGGCTTCTTCAAACGAGAAAGATGCAATAGGAAAGAAAAAAAAATGATGCTAGACTCCCCACTGCCCATGGCGCCCCTTTCATCACCCTCTAAACATCTTGCTGAGCCCTCAATCAGAGTGCTATGTTATTATGTGGCATGGCCGTCATCCTTCTGGAATGTTACAACAGAAGATGTCATCCCAAAGGACTGGCAGGCTGGGATGACATTTAACCTATGTCGATCTGATCTTGTTATTAGTGAATAAATCCTTCTTGAGCCAATATGTAACCTACGTCGTGTTAACATGTGTCTGGTTTTGGGCTCCTTTGTTGTGGGCAAAGGAGTGGCCCCTTGCAGCGTTTCTTTCTCATGGCAGTGTTTCACTATTTGGTGTAGCTCAGTTGGCCCTAGCCCGGCGGTGGCGGGAAACACATAAGGGACAGAGGTGGGAGCTTGGAGGAGGCCAACGGTGGCGACAGAAGGTGAGGGAACGGCGCGGTTCAGGCTGAAATTTCCTGCTCGATTCGCCTCACCAACATAGATCGAATGGGTATATTGAGTAGGAAGACCCCCTTTTTTGGTTACTAGGCAATTGCTCGTGCGTTGCTACGGGATAACATATTGTTTATATTCTGTCCTGAATAGGTTTGATTTCATCAAAATTGACATATCATCGCCCATGTGTTTCTCTATTCTATGGTAAATATAGAAGTACTCTTATGTCAAATATACAACTTGACTTTTCTGAATGAGAACAAATCAAAACCTCCAATCAAACATGGACATGGGTTCATATTCTAATTTTTGTAGTATTAGAAACCATAGATGTGTGCAGAAGGAAACTGTCTAACCTAACCAATATGACTATTCATTTCAGAAGATATTTTTTTCTTTTTCTTTTTGCATTTGGTACATGTCTATATGTACGTTTCAGTTCTGGCTCTTCAAATTAGTAGTACATTTTACCCATAGAGCACACTCTTAATTTGTAGCAAGATTCTGGAGGAGAAATAACTGTGAACTAAAGGCAAAACAAGAAGAGGAAATGGAATTAGCAAACATGGATCGATCACGCACCTAGGAGCCCAGATGACTATGCGTGAGCGTGAAGTAGCTGCTCAGGTTGAAGCTCCACTTAAGCCTTCTCCCCACCGGCAACTCAAGCATGTCACGTGAAACCGTCGGCATTGGCCTCGAACTCCTCCGAGGACGCTGTCACGTGAGCCTCCCTGCCGGCGCCAGGCGACCGCGCTAGGATCTTGAACAACAAATCGTTGCTCGCCGACGTACAAGACTGCAGTAGTAGATAGTAGAGATTTGCTCGCAAAATATGGGTACCCATGCAGTATATATGCACTTATAGGTACGCTGCTGGAGGTGTGTTTTGGGTCAAAAGAAAGCTGCATATTCGGTTATTCCGTATTCTATCAAAGTATGGTTACGATGATCTTTTTAACACAGTTATGATGAATTTTAAAACAAGTTAAAGAAAATGGTTATGATGTTGGAGATGCGTTGCAGAAGTAGTACTCTGTTCTCTTGTGGGTGTACGTTCACAACCACCACAGTGCACACAGTCCAGTCATGGCGATCACACAAATCATGGCTTGGCGTGGCGGTCGGGCCGGGAAGGACGACCGCACTGCTGCGTCAACCACACGCCCACATTTTCAAGGGTCAACCTGACAACATCCCCACGGCTTGGATTTGGTCAGTCGCCTTCCCGGACAGTAACCAGTAGGAGCACAACACAGATAGATACTCTACACGTCTGTAGTTAAAAATCGTATATCATCCTGGACTCCTCTTTCTATAGCTGGCTTAAAGTATATGGACTAAGCGAATCAATCTGGACTGGCAGGCTCTAGTCAATGCTTTGCCAACATATATATGAAACTGAAGCACTACAGTCAAACTGTGCAATTTTATGAAACGTCCCCTGTGGTTCGTACCAAAAAGAGAATTGTGGCCACATATGCTACAGTTGCATGACTTTTTCGAAAGAATTACGTGCTGACGGCCATCAGGAAATTGCACCGATACTGGCCGCTTGGCTAGCTACTTTACTTGTCCTTTGGTGGAACAGATGGGCATGCTGCAATGGTTCCTAGAGCCAACAACGACTTGACTAATTGACTCGGCAATTCGTGTCATCATCGGAATACTCAGAATAACGTTTTGTGGACCGTGTCTCACACGCCCGCCCCCTTGCATATAAACCAGCTCTCAATCAGTTAGCCCCTAGCACACATCAGAAACGAGTTCACTTAGCGCGCGCACCGGCGACCGGAGAGCACCAGAGCGAGCTGCAGGCGCCGATTGGTCAGTCTAGCTTGCTCTAGCCCCATGGCGGCACGTCACCGGCGCCACCGCGTCGAGGCACCGAAGCCAGCATGGCTCGTCACGATCAAGGCCACGCCGCCTGCGCCGGCGAGGGGCGACGCTGCCAAGAAGCTCGCCACGCCCGCCCGCTCGCCGATCCTGCTGTCCCCGTCGGCATGGCAGAAGGCGCACAACGGCAAGAAGGGCATGGCCGTCGGTGACCGTGTCGACACCGGGGTCGCGCCGGCGCCGGCGTCGCCGAGGATCGGCTGCATGGGGCAGGTCAAGGGGGCACGGCGATGCCCGAGAGCGCGCTGCCCGGCCTCCTCGAGGGGCCCGGCGTCGTCGGGCCTCCCGTGCGGCAGCCTGGCGGGGCTACTGATGGAGCTAACGTAGGAAAGGATCCTGGGGTCCTGGTAGAGCAGAGTTAATTGAGCTGCCGTCGCGTCGGCTAGTGACGCCAGGCAAATTCGTCGCGCTAATGCGTTAAGTAGGAGTACAAGATCAGTACAAGGTAGATCACCATCTCTCTGTATGTATGTATGTATGTATGTATGTATGTATAATACGTATAGGGATTAGGGACGACTTCGTACTAGAAGAAATCTTGACCCACGGCCTGGATGTATGGATGTGACATGATTTACACAAGATGGATGGATGGATGTTTGTGAGCTTCACCATGGCGCCCGCCTTGGTCCTTGGTCTTGCTCTTGGTCTTTGGTGCACAGCCAAGACGGGGTCGATCCAAGGCCACGTCATTGATCCGCCCGGGGATCGCTCGCCGTGTCCCGGGCGCGTCACGAGCGCGTCGCTGCCGTATCAGCATTCATTCTCTTTTCTTTTAAATATAAAAAGGGATACTTCTTTGATACGTGTATCCTAGCCATATCGGTCGTATCGGCGTATCGGAGCCGTCCGGAACGGCGATACGGCACTTTCCTGGCGTATCGGTGCTACGTAGTCGTGCATCCCATGCACACGAATGAATGCATGTCTTCTCACCTATGACCGAGCCGCCGCACTCGTTCCAACTTGTGCACCATTGCCAAATCCCTTTTACATCGGTCGCTCGTGCCATCACGCTAGCTGATACACAGCTAGCTGTTGTGGGTCAAGCTCGGAGGAGAACTCCTTGAGCTAGGATCAAGGCGCACACGGGAGCTCACTCGACCAGGAGGTGTACGTGCAGGAAGATGAAGAGGCATGCATGATGAGGGGAGCATCTCTGCCACATGCGCATGCTCACCCACGACCAGTGAGGAGATCCGCGAGTCACTCGACAGGAACATCACGCATGCATCTTCTACACTACCATTCCATAGTCGACCACTCCAAGACGGACGTTGGACCCTGCACAATTAGCGTCGTGTGTGGATGCATGCCTATTGAGAGCGGGACTGAGATGGTCGATCTTGACACGTCATCCTTCACTTGCTGTACCACACAACACTAGCACTAGATGCATATCGATACCGTGCATCAAGATGATTTGTACACATCAACGTCATTAGTGTTGTCGGAAATCATATGCAATTTGGCAGGCGCCACTGCATGCCATGACACGCTCAACCCTAAAACTCGAAGAGAGAAGATATTTGGTGCAACTTTGCAGTGTTTTGATGGTTTCTCATTTTATTTTTATGTATATGGACATACACTGACACCCAAGTCAACATGAATTCGGGCCCAACATGATGCCACCCATAGTACAATTCTCTGATTTACAAAAACACTCTATCTCGAAAGGATGTTTATTTTAGAAAAGGAGGAAGAACCCCGGCCTCTGCATCTGGGGGATGCATGCAGCCACTTTATTAATTATGCATATGTGGATAATTTACTCGGAAAACATCTTATATATAGATCAATGGTCCCTTACAAAAACTCAAAACACCAAGCCCAAACTCACATGGCCGTGGCGTAGTTGGCGTCTGCCCTTTCAGTCGGACTAGTTCATGTTGCACATGATCTTACACACATGTATGGCTCCATGCACTCCCCATTGTACCACACGTACGGATCATGCTGTGCCCGATGGCAGACCGACGTGGGAGGGAGCTCCAGATGGGCGACGGGCATTCCATCCAACGTCCTCGTCCTCTCCAAGCTCCCGCCAGAAGGATATGTGCTGCTTGAAGAAAATACTTACTTTTTCTGCCCAAATCACCATGTGTTTCTTGCCCATTATGTGCCTATTGACAGAAAATACTTTTTTTTGCCCAATTTCTCGTGCTATGTTTTTTCAACCAAAATTTCCCACCCAATTTCTCAGGTCACATGCCTGCCGCTCCATATCTCCCGCCAGAAGTTTTCATGCCCAATTTCTCGCATTGTGTGCTCCCATCTGGAAATTTTGCCGCGCAATTTTTCACACCATGTATTTGTTCGTGAAAGTTATTATTACTTTTGTAGGTAAAAAAATATGAGTACATAGCTTTTGTTATTTGACATTTGTAGTGATAAAAGTAAATATGTGACAATGGCAATTCTATTTCCCCTGCATTTGGAAGAAGACTAAAAATATACACAAATACTATCGATAATGTTAATTTCTAAAGGACGGTGACGAACTACAATTGTACTCACAACACAAGATCATAGATGTGATTTTTTTTGATCCCCTATGTCAATGCCAGTACTCCCTCCATTCCTTAACGTAGTGCGTCCACGCTTTTCGAGTTTTAACCTTGACCATAAAATAGACCAATAGTACATATATTATTTTACTAACAAATTATACATTTGAAAACTTCCCTCTAATACGAATTCACATATATCTGCTGAGTAAATAGGCAAAATTTCGACTAATTTAATCCATAAGTAGACAACTAGCATGGCATTGACAGAACTAGGAACATATTGGTACTGATCTAAACAAGCACGTACTACGCAAATAGTAGACAAATCTACACATGATGCTAGCATTGATAATACAGAAATTATCAGGAGAGGGATAAACACAGTATACCCTCCAATAGGCCATGTGAAGCATTGCCGCTGCGGTGACAAAGCAGCAGCAGGCGCCTCGGAGGCCTTCTTGTCGGCCTCGGTCTTCTCGGCGGCGGCACGTTCGGCGTCGCTTGACATGGTGATGATGGAGACGGCGCGGACGTAGAGGAAGTAGTGGATCGGAGGCGAGCAGTCGCGTAGTCGCTTCCCAAAACCTATTCGCCTCTCTCCCGTGACAGAACCAGAGAGACGGAGTTTGAGACTGCTCTCCGCCAACCGTGTACGCGGTGGACAGGATGGAGTCGCCGGCGGCAGCAGCAGCAGAGGAACGACGTGGGCGTGGAGGCGGAGATGCGTTCTGTTTTCGCGGCGGCTAGGGTTGGCAGCGCCCCACATATATATGTGCGGCCGCGCGTGGAGAGACGTGGGCTGAACCCACGATCCGACGTCTCAGATCGTGGCCCTACCTGTCAAAGACTCCGTTCCTGACCGGCAAAAAGAAGCGCATAGGAGTGAGCTCGGCTCGGCTCAATCCCGCGGCGAGGCGTGGCGTGGCGTGGCGTGGCGTGGCGTGGCGAGCGGAGGAGGAGGAGCGCGCGAGGGCCTCTTCTCTTCTCAAGCTCCAATAGCATGTAGAAGAGCCACCCTTATAAACCACTCCAACTTCTCTTCCACTAGCATGGTGGGACTAAACTTCCCACCACCTTGTCATGCCACCTACATGGGCCCTAAGAGATCAAATCTGAAATTGTCATATGGGCTCTAGGCCCATCTCACATTTCAACAATATATGTCATGCTCCCGCCACAATCTCCCATGTTGGTTAAATCCAAAGTTAAATCTCGAAAATCATGGGCGCACTACATTATGAAATGGAGGGAGTACTACTTCCGTCTTGGTTTATAAGTTCTCTTTGTATTTTATGCCAAATTTTAACTAGAGAATTAACTAACAAAATGGTAATGCATGTCACCAAAAATTATATCGTTGGATTCATATTTAAACATAGTTTCCAATTCTATTATTTTCTATGACATGCATTAGTATTTTGTTAGTTAAATTTAAGGTCAAAATTTGGCACATAATATAAGAGGACTAATAAACCAGGATGGAGGTAGTACTAACTAAGCCACTGTTTTTAGCTCCTGCACAATGACCCGGTTCCAAACCATTTCTCCTCTCCGCCCATGATCCCGGTCCCAACCGACCAAACGGAGGAGGATGCAGTGGTGACCAAGGCCATTACCCGCTCGGAGGTCATGAAGGCCGCTCCTCTCCCACTCCCATTGTCGGAGGACTTCTGCATATTGAACATGTCGAGGCGGATGAAATATCACATGAAATAGCGATGCCCATGTACCACAAATAATCATAAAATTGCCACAGAAAGTATATGAGTTAAAATATAAAAGGAAAAAAATAATCATTTTGTTTTTTCCTTAGCATGGGATAACAGTCAATAAAGTATCACACATAACCAACAAAAGGAAATTATTACAGGTAATAAAGCATAATGAACTAAAAGGGAATTATTACAGGTAATAAAGCATTTGCGTTTAAAAAAGAAATTCATCTAAACAATTTTAGTAACATATAATAATATTTTATCAATGAATTTATTTTCTAGTTTTTATATAAAAAAATAGTGCATGCGTTGAGAAAATTAGTGGCCCAAAGTTGGTCATCAGGTTTTATAGAGAGTAGGGACCGCGATCCACGAGATGTGGGTGTGTACCGCCAGATTGGAAAGGTAAAAAGATGGACGATTGGGATCGACCGGAAAGAGATGGTCGATCCGTGGGAGGCCAATCCTGACCAATCAGGTATATTTGGTATATTTGATCTCCATAGGACAACCCCGTAATGCCGACATATAATAATATTTTATCAATGAATTTATTTTCTAGTTTTTATATAAAAAATAGTGCATGCGTTGAGAAAATTAGTGGCCCGACTTTTGATAGGGACCGCGACACTTGGCGCTCAATCTAGGACAACCCAAAATGTTTGGCGCTCATGCCGGACATATAATAATATTTTATCAATGAATTTATTTTCTAGTTTTTATATAAAAAAATAGTGCATGCGTTGAGAAAATTAGTGGCCCAAAGTTGGTCATCAGGTTTTATAGAGAGTAGGGACCGCGATCCACGAGATGTGGGTGTGTACCGCCAGATTGGAAAGGTAAAAAGATGGACGATTGGGATCGACCGGAAAGAGATGGTCGATCCGTGGGAGGCCAATCCTGACCAATCAGGTATATTTGATCTCCATCCAGAAAACTGTGGCGCCCACGACTTTTGATGCGACACTTGGCGCTCAATCTAGGACAACCCAAAATGTTTGGCGCTCATGCCGGAGGAATTTGGCGCTCTGGCGGGGCGGGCGAGATGAAATGAAAATTTCAAACGGGGATGAAAAAGAAGGAATCAACCCCCACCTAACCTAACCGAAGCTAGCGGAGGCCCAACACAACCCAAACCAACCGCGAGACTCGCTCGCTCTCGTCCTCCTCGCTCCCCCCGACTCATCCAACCAAGCCGCCGCCGCCGCCGGCGGCGACCTCCCTTCCCAGCCCCACCGCCGGAGACCCACACCACCGCCGCATCCCCCACCTTCTTCTTCTTTCCCAAACCGCGGCGTCCAGCCTCCACTGTTTCCCCTCCTCCCGCCCGAAACCCTAACTCGCGGCGCGGCCATGGCGACCGAGCTCCAGATCCGCAGGGTGGAGGTGCTGAATAGGGTCCGCATCGCAAGATGCTCCGTCGACTAGGCCAGCAGGGTGCCGGATCCGAGAACACCAGCCGCCGGTCGGGACGAGCGCGGCGGCGATGAACGCCGCTGCTCTTCTGCTTCATCGACCTCCAATGGCGCAGGCCCTGGATCTGTGGCCTCCGTCTTCCGCGACCTATCTCAACGCCCGTCTTCTTCCTAGGAGTGGCTACCACGACGGCCCGTCGCTCTCGTGTTCTCCGGCCGCTGCGGAGGACGAGCTGCAGCCAGCAGCAGAGGGGGCGTGCCGCTGCTGCTGCTACCTTCTTCTTCGCAGCAGCACCACCACCGTCAGATGCAGGGCAGACAAGCAGCTGCAGGCACAGTACGACCACGACCCGGTGCAACCAGCCATCTCCGACGACGACGGGAACTGCAACATCAACTTCTACAGCTGCGGTAAAGCAAGCGACGACCCTTCCTTCTTCCCTTCCATGCTTGTAGCGCTGTAATCTTCCCGTGGCTAGCTCGTTTGGCCTGGGGTTGCTCCTGTTCGTGAAGTTTGGTGGAAGTTTCAGTTCACTTGGTCACTCATGGATGGAACACAGGAAACATATGCCCTTTTTTCTTCTTCTGAAAATCATCTTGAGTTTATTCTACAACTCGCAATCAAATACTACCTCTGTTCCAAAATGTAAGACGTTTTCATATTTTGATACAGAGGAGTAGTTCCTTGTGTCGGTTTCTTCAAGGAAACTGAATGAAAGATTCTCCGACTCGGGTTTTTTCCGACAGGACCGTCCAAATGACCTTTGTAATTGTTGGTGTTGGCTCAAATTGTTTCGCTGCAAGCCAACTCCATGGACTGAGCGGAGAACTAGGATTTCTTGTAGTAGTGTGATTAATTACAGTACTAGAATATTCAGAAAGCAATATAAAATGATACTATTTCCACAATTTGTGTGCAGCAAGTCGTCTTTGCTTGGAATCATCTGCTTAGCTTGATCTTTCAGCATGCTCGTTCCTACCTGGAGTGGGGCTCGGCCATCTTCTTCTTCGAAGCACCACCACCGTCTGAAGATGCAGCGAAGACCAGCAGCTGCAGGCACCGTACAACCATGTCTAGTGCAACCAGCCATCTCCGGCGAGCTCACGACGACCCCAACGCAGCAGGTGGCATCTCCCTCCCCTCTCCCTTTGTTAAATCCCTTTTCTTTCTTTCAACTCGGTACTGGAAATTCAGTTTACAACTCCACAAACCTGTTCTGCAGAGATGGGTTCATGTGCAAGAGTGAGTGAGATTGGAAATGGATTTCCTCTGGTAGATAGGTCACAAGCCATCAATTGATTTGATGTCCTTGTCCCTCCCCTGATGTGATTTGATTTGATATCTTTCACAAGTTCACATGCAGAATATATCTTGCTCTGCTTTTCTTTAGTAGCAAAGGTAGCTGATGAAGATTAATGTCTTGTGCTGTTTTAGAGATGCTAAGGTAGTACGTAGCTATGAGAGATGAATATGGATATTCAAGTGGACAACATGGAGAAGCTTCTCCTCTGTTTCCAAGCATCTTCTTCATGCCTGTCACATGCAGAACATAAATCATGCCCTTCTTTTATTCAGTAGGACTTCCTACTGAAAGTTGATGAAGATTAAGGTCTATGTTGTTCTAGATAGATATAGTTGAGGATCATGGAATGTTTTTTCTTGTGTTGGGACGGATTGTGGAGTGTTTTCTACACATGAAGCATAAGAATGGTTCTCCTCTGTTTCCAAGCAGCTTGCTTCTCCATGCCTGTCATATGCAGAATACATCTTGCTCTTCTTTTATTCAGCAGCAATGAAAGTGTAACCTTTCTGCAAATTAACTGTCCTATTGTTCTAGATAGAGATGCATGAGAATTGTGTAACCTTTCTGCTTGTACTAGGATGAACTGTCTGCTGTTTTCTAGTCACGAAGCATGAGAATGAAAACAACCACCCTTTATGCGAGTGATTATATTGGTGCTTTCGCTAGTGATTTGACTCCATCATTGTGTGTATTTCAGCTTGGCGCACAAGGTGAAGCTTCTTTTGCATCGTCACCATGGTCGAGTTGGCTGCTGTTGCGCCGAGCAGCAGAGGAGGCGCAAGAGTTTGGGAGGGAGCAACACAACTCTTAGCGAGCTCCCTTCAGAAATTTCTTGGCCCTGTGACAAGCTGTAAGAAGCCTTCATATTGCTCTAGTTCTTCATCCTTCCGTCATTGTTTGATCATGCGGCTGCTACTACATTATTTTCTATGATTGTGTGGACGACATAACCAGAATACAAACAGTCAATTATGCCTTGTATGCTTTATAATGGATGGGTGCTTCTTTCCCCTTGTTCTGTACATCAAGTTTCACTTTTGATCAATATTGGTACATGTTAACTGCAATTTCCAGATTTGGTCACTCAAGTAAACTTGAGGGAGTCATTAACAGTAGTTAAATGATATTCTAGAAGGATATCTTCAGTTGTAGGTATATAAGATTGTAGAAGGATGACTATTTTTTTGTAATAAGGCAGATTTATGTCATGACATTGACCATAATGCGTACTGCCAATTATGTTTTCTGTATTTTAGAATGGATGTTTCTTTCCCCCTTTTGTTCTTGTATAGCATTTTCACTTTTGATATCAGTACAAGTTAACTGCAGTTTTCAGTTTTTACCACTGAAGTGACTCGAGGGGGTCGTTAACAGTAGCTAAGATGGCGTCTCTATAAACCATACACTGTTGAACCTTTGTTTTATTGTTGGACAAGTATTGTATATCTGATTGGTTTCTCAAAGAAGCCTATATTTTGTATTCTTTTCGTCTATACAAGGCCACACTTAGAGCTAATGTTTCTTTTTCAGTTCATCACTTGGTTAAGTTTTTGACTAATGAATTAATTCGTTTCATCCTAAACAGCAGGGGCCTATTTCTGGAACAAACGAAAGACAAGAAAAAGAGATCTTTGAAATCAGCGCCAAGGGAGCTAGTGTTTTTACCATAGTAGCTTCAGTTTTCCTTCTCCTGTTATACTTCATGTCATCTTGGATCGCCTTGGTGCGTAAAACCTCCCTCTCCTCCTTTTCTACTTCAGTTTGTATCTGAAAAGCAGTTTGCCTGGCCACAACGACGCATTAAATAAATTTTGTTAGTACCAAAATACATAAAAGCATTCTTTTTGGTTCAAGCAATACATGAATTGTGTAACCATTTTGCTTGTGCTGGGATGAACCGTCTACTGTTCTCTAGTCATGAAGCATGAGAATGAAATTAAATAACCACCATTTATGTGAGTGACTGAAACAAAACTCGAGCTAGAAATTAATTATGACAAGTGATTTCTTCATGGTTAAATCGACGCTTTCGCTGGTGATTTGACTCCATCGTTGCGTGTGTTGCAGCCTGACGCACAAGGTGAAGCTTCATTTGCATCGTCACCGCGGTCGGGGTGGCTGCTGTTGCGCCGAGCAGCACAGGAGGTGCAAGAGTTCGGGAGGGAGCAACGCAACTCTTAGCGAGGTCCCTTCATAAATTTCTTGGCCGTGTGACAAGCTGTAAGGAGCCTTCATCTCGCTCTAGCTTATCCCTCCGTCATTGTTTGTTCATGCGGCTGCTACTGCATTATTTTCTATGATGGCGTGGACGAGGTGACCATAATACATAGTGTCAATTAATACATATGTGCTTTATAATGGATGGCTGCTTCTTTCCCCTTGTTCTGTACAGCAAGGTTCACTTTTGATCAATATTGGTACATGTTAACTGCAATTTCTAGATTTGGTCACTCTAGTAAACTTGAGGGAGTCATTAATAATGGGTAAATGATATTCTAGAAGGATATCTTCAGTTGTAGGTATATATAAGATTGTAGAAGGGTGACTTTTTTTCGTAACAAGGCAGATTTATGTCATGACATTGACCATAATGCATACTGCCAATTATGTTTTCTGTATTTTAGAATGGATGTTTCTTTCCCACTTTTGCTCTTGTATAGCATTTTCACTTTTGATACCAGTACATGTTAACTGCAGTTCTCAGTTTTTGTCACTGAAGTGACTTGAGGGAATCGTTAACAGTAGCTAGATGGTGTCTCTATAAACCATACACTGTTGAATCTTTGTTTTATTGTCGGACAAGTATTGTGTATCTGGTTGGTTTCTTAAAGAAGCCTATGTTTTGTACTCTTTTCATCTATACAAGGCCACGCTTAGTCTTGTCTTAAACTCAAACTGTTTCAAGTTTAACCAAGTTCATGTTTTCATAATCTGTTGGTTTTCAGGTTTGAAGAAGAGAATGCAATGCTGGTGGTGCGGAGGCTAATGATGATGATCTAACTGATGAAGAAAAGGACATTCAGTAGAATGACTTGTCAATGAGCATCGAGTAGCAGCTCTTGCCTCGTGCGACGGCAGCGAGTTTACTGCGCTGCAACCGCCTCTCCTTTGACTGTTCTTCAGGTATTGTTTCGTCTCCTCCCTACTCTACCGAATGCTATGTGGAACCTGGGCATTGTGACGAGGCCATGTTGTGATCTTGGGATTCAATCTTT
Organism: Aegilops speltoides; assembly: GCA_021437245.1. Lineage (NCBI taxonomy): Eukaryota > Viridiplantae > Streptophyta > Magnoliopsida > Poales > Poaceae > Aegilops > Aegilops speltoides. The sequence goes on from JAHHZJ010001978.1 coordinate 29,200, forward strand.
GGTATTTTCTATGGTCGGGCTTGGCTTGTGGGGTGGTCAACTCGACATGCATGCTTTGTGTGTGTGTGTGTGTGTGTGTGTGTGTGTGCGTGCGCGCGCGCGTGTGTGCGTGTGTGTGATGAGAACGGTACGTCCTTGTCAAGGGAGAGGCTTGTTTCAGCTTATAGTTGATTTGGGTACTTGGATGCGAACTCGGTATTCATAATCCTGATCTCTCTTCTTTGTTCATGTTGAGTAACAGAGAACCATTCATTGACATGGTTATAGACTTGTAGATCTAGTCCGTTGATGTTCTTATGGTTGTGTTTGGATTGTGTGAGGTTGTCTATGTGTTCCTATGTTTGTCCCTGTTAAAGCTACTGTTTGGAGGTGCTACTGTTTATGCTTAGTAGCATGGTACCATGGGCAGCTTGCTACTATTATTGGCTTCTTTATTTCTGCATGCTTTATGGCTACTGCTTAACTATATACTTTCTAGAATTGGATAGTTAGGGAAATTACTACACCTAATAGAATTGGGACGCGTCTAGCGAGCGCCCATTGGCTCTATTGCCTAAACTGTTAGTTTAACCGGATTAATTATTTGACCTGATATGCTTAACTACTGTTCCTGTTCCCATAGCATGGTTTGCTGCTTTGTTGGTGTCTTCCTAATCATGTATGTTAGCATGTTTAGCTTAGTTTCCTACTGGAGGTTGTTGTGTTGATTTCCTTATATATGGTCAGCGCTTAATCGTGCTTAAGCGTCGCTTAAAAACGCTTTCTTGAACACTGTTTATTCCGAGATGATGTTAATTTCCAAGTTTAATCTGTTGAATTAGCATGGTTATGCTACTCTTCATGTTGTAATTCAACGGATATGCCTCTTGTCCATGCTAGGATTCTCCTTTAAAGTTCATATTTCCTGCTTCGATGAGGTTATTTTTTGGTCTTGTTTGATCCGGGTGCAATAAGAATAGATATTTGCTACCTTTCTTTTGCTGATCAGTAGCCTTTGAGCTATGGCCGATCTGTGTGCTATTTTCATGTATTTCCTATGCTTTGGCTTTTGACTTGTGGATGGGCTATTGAATAGGACAAAATGCTTGCAGATTGTGTAGTGATGTCAGTATCCCCTAGCATTTTGATATCTTTTCTTGGAATCAATCAATTAATTGTTTGTCCAGTGTTAGTTATCAGTCATGTGTATCTGTAGGGCAAAAGTGAAACTAAAAAGAAGAGATTTGTTTGCATGTGCCCGTGTAACATTGTTGTGGAATAAGCTGCTAAGGGGAGCAGAGGGGGCATTTTGTGGTTTGGGCTGTGTGATGGGCAGCATTGTGGACTGCCAGCCAGAAATGAGCTCATCTTTGAGCTTGAATCCATCAAGGATCCAACTGAGTACTGACATACCCATATTTCTAATGCAGGAATTAATCGAGGATCGATCCAGCAAACAAGTTTTTGTTTTTGTTAGCCGGCATTCTGCATGAGCAGTGGAGTTGGTGTTGCGCGGCATTGGGTCTCAGCTCGTGACCATTGATACGATGGACTCAACAACTTGGTGAAGAAAGGCGCCGCAATGAACATGATGATGGAGTAGTAGAGGAAGCTGGGCTCATCATGAAGGGCCATGTGGAGTCGGTTGTCAAGCTGAAGGGTTTTGGCATTGAGACCATCAAGCAGTCCGTACACGGTGTGATGATCTGGGCTCTGCAGGACCGCCATCCACATGGCCACAACTCCTTAAGAGGTGAGAACCTGGTATCACCTTCTCCTTTGTTTTGTCTCTCTACCATGCTTTGGGACCTAGCCGTCAAGTTATGGCTGTTGTGTGTGCTGACCATCTAGCCAAAGTTGTTGTTTGTCATGATTTGGTTCAGCGTTGATGTCCTGTTCATGCTCTGGGTTATTATTGTTGGGGTTTTTGGTCAGCACTCCAGTTGAGTTTAGTTGCTTTTCTCATTGAGTATCATCATGGTTTGCATTTATCAGTGGCTATGGTTAGTTGCAACTCATGGATGAAGGAAAAAAACTTGAAGTAACCGGCTGGACATGCGGTTTTCTTTTAAGCAATTAAAGATAAAAAGCCCATGCGGTTTTCAGTCTGTGCATAGTGATAATTGTATCCTTAGTTGTAGAGCAAGTGGCCATATGAAATACATCGATCCTCTCTTCAGGAACCACCAATTTTGAGGAAACATTTTTTTCTTATTTTCTGAGTTTTTTAGGAACCTGGTTTTATCTCCTATTTTCTACAATTTGATCCTAAATTCCTCAAATTCCAATGAGTTGTGATTGTCCCCTTGCCGTGTAGGAAGCAATGGAGGACCGATCCAGGAACTTTTCGCTTCTGTTGGTCGGCATACAAAGCCCGTGGTCTCTGCTTCATTGAGCAGTGTGGTTGGTTGGTGTTTGCAGCTCCGACAAGTGTGTGATGGGTCCTTTTTGTGCTGCTAGGCACTGGCTCGCAGCTCGTGACCATTCTGTTGGACTCGACATCTTCTGAAGAAGGGCGACGTGATGAACATGATGATGATGATGCTGAGTAGTAGAAGTTGGGCTCGTGTCACAAAGGCAGTGCTTGCACCTTCCTCTGTTGCGGATGCCGACTTGCAAGTGAATGACTTGTCAATGAGCATCTAGCAGCAGCTCTCGCCTTGTGCGACGACAGCGAGTTCACTACGCTGCAACCGCCTCTCCTTCGACTATCGTTCAGGTAATTGTTTCGTCTCCTCCCTACTCTACCCATTACCCAATGCTATGTGGTACCTGGCCATTGTTACGAGGCCATGTTGTGGTCTTGGCATTCAAGTTGTGGTAATTTCTATGGTGGGGCTTGGCTTCAATGGTTAACAAAGCACCCACAAGATAGGCTTGCAGTTAACATACATGTTAATGTGTGCCTTGCTGCTTCGGAACAGAGATAACATGCTGGTGTGCTCATTTTGTACCATATATTTTCTGAATCTGCAATGAGATTGAGGCCTAAAATATTGACATGTTTTTGCTACTGTGTTATTTGATTGAGGCCTAAACAGAGATAGCATGATCAACCTCCTAGGGTACTTTGGTTGATATTCCTGTTAGGTTTAGTTTATCAGTATATAAGCAGTGTTTTGGAATCTGCATTATTCATCTCCTCATGTAGATGTTTCTGCTGCTGCTGTCCTTGGCCTCTCCTGCCAGCTCATGCATAGGCCTGTTTTGCTATGTGTATGCGTTCCTGGCAGCCATTGAAGACCGTTTGATTGTATGCTTTCTAGGCACCTCGTTAATGGAGATATTTTCCCTACTTTAATCTTCAATTTTACCTCATAAAATAGACAGTCCCTTGATTTTCTCTAGTTTTGATCTTCTTTTTTATCTCAGGAAAATAATCTGTCTCTCTTTCCCTTGATTATCGTGCTATTTGGATGCATTCTCAAACTTGTTATTTGTGTCATCCAGGAATGTCATCCATGGAAGTTGCGAATTCCAGGAGGGAGATCGTCGTGCCAAGACAACTGGATCTGTGAGCTGTACGATATGATCGTCGTGGAAATCGTTGACGGCAGCTTTTGCAAGCATCTACAATGGATGGCACAAGCATCCTTCTGATATCAACAGAGTTTGGCTGGAGTCGAGCAACTGTTGGCCTCATCCAGTCTTCTTTCTTTTGGGCCTACCTTCTCACTCAGGTACATAGCCATACTTGTGCATAGATCATTTTAGGTTTTTTTTGGCATGGTTTCTTTTGAGCAAGAATGTCTCTTAGTGTAGGTGCGGTGTAATGTGTATTTTTCTTTAGATGTGTTTTCAGTTTAGTTTGGTCTCTATTACAAATGATTGAATAATTTGTTGTCGTGCTATACAAATGAAATGATGCTCCTGTTGTAGCAGTAGATGCATGCCTTTTGATTAGGTGGTACTTGGCTTTATCATCATTCTCTTATCACCTTATTATCACTTGGTGATTAATGAATCTTGCTCCTGTGCGCACCCAGGGGGATCTGACCTGAATTGATGGTGAGCAAGGACGCTGCTGGTCTGCTGGAGGAGATACTTGGCCAATTAGTCTGTAAGTATGGCTTGTTGTGTAGCAGTTTCTGCCGAGGAATGTATTTCCAGTTCCTTGCTGCCGCTTCAAAACAGAGAGCATGCTAGAGTGCTCATTTCGTACCATTTATTTCTGAATCTTCAATGAGCATGAGATTGAGGCCTAAACAGAGATAGCATGGTCAGCCTCTGAGAGTATTTGGTTGATATTCCAGTCTTGTTTGATGGTTTGTTAGTTTATCAGTATATAAGTAGTGTTTTTGAATCTGCATTGTTCATCTTCTCCTGTATCTGTATGGTGCATGACTTGCTTTTCTCATGCATGCAGATTAGAGCGAGCATATATGCGAGAGGCGGTGCCCTCTAACATGGGCATTTCTTCGAGTTTTGAAAAGTAACGAAGATTGTCGAGTTTTCAAAAGTAAGAAGGCTAGCAAGTTTTGGTTGGTCTCCTATCTTGAGCTTTCTTTACTCAAAATGGTCTTGGTCTTGGTCTTTACCGTAGTCTGCCCAATGCTATGTGGTACCTGGCCATTGTGATGAGGCCATGTTATGATCTTGTCATTCAAGTTGTGGTAATTTCTACGGTGGGGTTTGGCTCCAATGGTTAACAAAGCACCCACAAGATAGGCTTGCAGTTGACAAACATGTTAATGTGTGCCTTTCTTCTTCAAAACAGAGAATGCATGCTAGAGTGCTCATTTCGTACCATCTATTTTTCTGAATCTGCAATGAGCATGAGATTGAGGACAAAATGCTTGCAGATTGTGTAGTGATGTCAGTATCCACTAGCATTTTGATATCTTTTCTTGGAATCAACCAATTAATTGTCTGTCCAGTGTTAGTTATCAGTCATGTGTATCTGTAGGGCAAAAGTGAAACTAAAAAGAAGAGATTTTTTTTTGCATGTGCTAGTGTAATATTGTTGTGGAATATGCTGCTAAGGGGAGCAGAGGGAGCATTTTGTGGTTTGGTTGTGTGATAGGCAGCACTGTGGCCTGCCAGCCAGAAATGAGCTCATCTTTGAGCTTGAATCCATCAAGGATCCAACTGAGTACTGACATACCCATATTTCTACTGCAGGAAGCAATCGAAGATCGATCCAGCAAACAACCTTTTGTCTCTGTTGGCCAGCATTCTGCATAGCCGAGCAGTGGAGTTGGTGTTTGCAGTTCCAGCGAGTGCGTGATGGGTCCTTCTTGTGTTGCTGGGCACTGGGTCTCAGCTCGTGACCATTGATACGATGGAGTCAACATCTTGGTGAAGAAAGGCGCCGCGATCAACATGATGATGGAGTAGTAGAAGAAGCTGGGCTCATCATGAAGGGCCATGTGGAGTCGGTTGTCAAGCTGAAGGGTTTTGGCATTGTGACCATCGAGCAGTCCGCACACGGTGTGATGATCTGGGCTCTGCAGGACCACCATCCACATGGGTACAACTACTTAAGAGGTGAGAACTGTCTCTCTACCATGCTCTGGGACCTAGCCGTCAAGTTATGGCTGTTGTGTGTGCTGACCATCTAGCCAAAGTTGTTGTTTGTCATGATTTGGTTCAGTGTTGATGTCCTGTTCATGCTCTGGGTTATTATTGTTGGGGTTATTGGTTAGCACTCCAGTTGAGTTTAGTTGCTTTTTTTCTCATTGAGTATCATCATGGTTTGCATTTATCAGTGGCTATGGTTAGTTGCAACTCATGGATGAAGGAAAAAAAAGCTTGAAGTAATCAGCTGGACATGCGGTTTTTCACTTCAGCAATTTAAAGATAAAAAGCCCATGCGGTTTTCAGTCTGTGCATAGTGATAATTGTGTCCTTAGTTGTAGAGCAAATGGCCATATGAAATACGTCGATCCTCTTCTCAGGAACAACCAATTTCTAGGAACCATTTTCTTTTGATTTTTCCGAGTTTTCTAGGAACCTGGTTTTATCTGCTGTTTTCTAGAATTTGATCCTGAATTCCTCAAATTCAGACTGAAGCTTGAACTTTTTTGTCTACTCCATCAAGCATCCTACTGAGTTGTGACTGACCCCTTGTTGTGCCATGTTTCTACTGCAGGAAGCAGATAATGGAGGATGGATCCAGGAACTTTTTGTCTCTGTTGTTCCGCATACCAAGCCCCTGGTATCTGCTTGTTGAGCAGTGTGGTTGGTTGGTGTTTGCAGCTCTGGCGAGTGTGTGATGAGTCCTTTTTGTGACCACTCAGTTGGACTCGACATCTTGGTGAAGAAGGGCGCCGTGATGATGCTTAGTAGAAGCTGGGCTCATGTCTTGGATTAGTTAGTTTGTCTTCCTGTTTGTGTAATTGTGGTGAAGAGCCAGCTGGCATGCTTGCTTGTTACTGATAGGATGAATTTGGAGTTTAGTACTCCTTGTGTCCCACAATATAACATGTTTTTTTGCAAGCTACTACCATAATGTAAGATGCGTCCTACATTATGGAACGAATGCAGTAGTAATTTGTAGGAATGAATTTGTGAATTCCAAACGGCTTCACTATTGACCTGAATGTATGTTGACCTCATCTTCCTAGGCAATATATATGCCTCTACCATTTGCCTTTGGCGCGCACACACACAGGTACAGGTGCCACATCCCAAGTGTATGGACAGAAGTAGGAGCATAATCCATATATGCCTCTACCATTTTGTGAGAACCCCAAGCTAGGAATCAAAAAATTTATGTCAAAGTTTCAGTATCAGTATGTTGTTGTGTTTGGCCTTTGGTTATTTATTTTTGAGCACTCGGGTCCACGAGTAGCTTGCAACTCTTTATCTGCCTCGCAGAACGAAACAAAATCTAGTGAAGAAACAAGGTGTGAAACAATTGTGATGGCTTGCGGCAAAATTTAGCAAGAAATGTCAATCTTAGAGAGAAATCACCTTTCTTTGGAAATGGATGTGCCTGATAGCAAGGGTCATTAAGCTTTACTAGGGATGCCCGTGAGCTTAGCCACATATGTCAATCTTGGAAGGAGAAAAAGACGTCAGTTAATAGCCGCCTTTCTTGGAAATGGATGCGCCTGCTAGCAAGGGTCATTCATTAAGCTTTCTAGGGATGCGTGCAAGCCACCAAGGGTCTGGCTTATGCCACCTCACTTATCCATGGCATCACATGGCCTTCTCTTGACCATGCATGCCTTCCTGCAATACGAGCTATCTATCTATCTATCTATAAATAATAGAAGTAGTTATTCATCCGCGTGCGGGTTGCGCGTGGACTTGGGACTTTGGGCGCTTGGCGACGGCGAGAAGAGAAGAGAAGTTGCTGGTGGTTCCACCTCGCTCCTCCTCGAGGAGACGAAGCCATCACATCGCAGCTCGCAGGCAAGAGCTCCCCCCTCTCTTTTTCTCTCATGTTGTATGGGTCAGCTTGATCTCACTCGTCGCCGCCGCCGCCGCAGCAGCAGCTGCTGTGCCCCGGTCGAGACGGCTTCGTTGCTGATTGTTATGTCGCTCAATCCGGGGGCGGCGAGAAATCTGAGAATAGCAGTCGTGCAGTCGTCGAACGAACGGCCGTTCGCTGGGGTGGGCTAGGCTCCAGGTAGGTTCCGGCCGCCGGGCGTGCGATTCCGACGAGCGGCTCTTGCCGGATTCATTCAATCGAGATCGAGATCGAGATTGAGATGCATGTGCCCTGGTTTGTTTGATGGATCCACTTAAAAACCCAGCACCGGCGAGGACTCGGACTCGGAGGCGTTCATGGCCAACGCCGGGAGAGGTGTACGGCCACGGCCGGGAGTAACGAGGAATTGGGGGCGGGGAGCAAGGTGCACCTTATCGCCCTCCAGGAGGAGAAAACAATGGCGATATGCTCTGTCTGATCGATGGAGCAAATTGACAGTTTGACAGCTACCCAATCTTTTCTCTGAAGAATAATGGTAAACGAGATCTCGTCATCTATGGTATCATCCAGTCTTTCCTTCTCTCAGTTCCACCCAATTGGCGCCATTTGGCTCCCTAGGATATGTCAAACTCCAGCTCCATACCAACTGTTACGTTTGAATCGCATAGGCATAGGGGACAATGACACACATCGCCGGAGTCTGTCGCTTGTATTGGGTTATATACTAATGCACTAGTACAGTACAAGAAAGGCAAGTTGCTCTGCTAGTACAAGGGAAAAAAATACCATTCTGGAGTATTCGGCGTGGTGGGTTGTGCTCTGCTATCGCCATGGACGACGACGTCTCCTCCTCCCCCTCGCCGCTGCGCGTGGTGATCTGCCCGTGGCTCGCCTTCGGCCACCTGCTGCCGTGCCTCGACATCGCCGAGCGCCTGGCGTCGCGCGGCCACAGCGTGTCCTTCGTCTCCACGCCGCGCAACATCGCACGCCTCCCGCCGGTCCGGCCGGCCGTGGCGCCGCTCGTCGACTACGTGGCGCTGCCGCTCCCGCACGTGGACGGCCTCCCCGAGGGCGCCGAGTCGACGAACGACGTCCCGCACGACCAGTTCGAGCTCCTCCGGAAGGCCTTCGACGGCCTCGCCGCGCCCTTCTCCGAGTTCCTGCGCGCCGTGTGCGCCGAGGGAGCTGACAGGAGGCCGGACTGGCTCATCGTCGACACCTTCCACCACTGGGCTGCCGCGGCCGCTGTCGAAAATAAGGTTTGATTCCCTCAGTTGCTTCAATTCCATGTACGTACAAGTACAGCTCGATTGATCCATGCCGCCGATGTCATACCCAAGGTTTTTAGTTTCAAAAACAAAATAATTTCGGACCACACTGAAATATGCAAATTATTTTGGATTTTAAGATTTCAAATTTCACTTAATTTTAACATAACTTAAATTTATTTTAAAATCAGTTTGAATCTGTCTCGAAATTTTGAGGTTAAAAATATTTTAGAACCCGCTGAAATATGCGAATTTTGTAAATTTCACCAAACTTTCTTTGAAATTTTTAACCCTGGTCATACCAACATGTACTATTTGCTATAGGTTCCATGTGTGATGCTTCTCCTAGGAGCCGCAACCGTGATCGCCACCTGGGCCAGAGGGGTGTCCGAGCACGCCGCGGCCGCCGTCGGAAAAGAGCGATCGGCAGCCGAAGCGCCAAGCTTCGAGACGGAGAGGAGAAAACTGATGATCACCCAGAACGCATCGGGGATGACGGTCGCCGAGCGCTACTTCCTGACGCTCATGAGGAGCAATCTCGTGGCCATCCGGAGCTGCGCCGAGTGGGAGCCCGAGAGCGTCGCTGCCCTCACCACGCTCGCGGGCAAGCCGGTCGTCACTCTCGGCCTCCTCCCACCCTCGCCCGAGGGAGGCCACAGCATCAGCAAGGAGGACGCCACCGTGCGCTGGCTCGATGCGCAGCCGGCCAAGTCGGTGGTCTACGTCGCGCTGGGGAGCGAGGTGCCGCTGCGCGCGGAGCAGGTGCACGAGCTGGCCCTCGGCCTGGAGCTCTCCGAGGCACGCTTCCTCTGGGCTCTGCGGAAGCCGCCTGGCGTGTCGGACGCGGCCGTCCTCCCTCCGGGGTTCGAGGAGCGCACGCATGGCCGAGGGCTCGTGGTGACCGGGTGGGTTCCTCAAATCAGCGTGCTGGCGCACGACGCCGTGGCCGCGTTCCTGACGCACTGCGGGTGGAATTCGACCATCGAAGCGCTCCTATTCGGGCACCCGCTGATCATGCTGCCCATCTCCAGCGACCAGGGGCCCAACGCGCGACTCATGGAGGGGAGGAAGGTCGGCATGCAGGTGCCGAGAAACGAAGGTGACGGAACATTCAGCCGGGAAGACGTCGCGGCCACGGTGCGGGCCGTTGCCGTGGAGGAAGACGGCAGGAGGGCCTTCACGGCCAGCGCCAAGAAGATGCAGGAGATCGTGGCCGACGGCGCATGCCATGAGAGGTGCATCGACGGGTTTATTCAGCAGCTCAGATCCTACAAGGCATGAAAGCATTTTTAGTTAGTTTTTTTGTTCACATGATACATGTGATTTTATTCATGTGAAATTTGGTCTAGTGGTAACTTTTTAGTTTACTCGTTCATGCCAGATCATGGACAACCTAAGGCCTTTTTTTCGCGAGTGATGGACAACCTAAGGTTATTACTCCCTCCGTCCCATAATGTAAAATAAAAATGTTTTACATTATGGGACGGAGGGAGTATATTGTAATAAACAGCCGGTTTTTCTAAAGCGGGCTATTGAAACACGGGGCATTGGACTTTCTCGCGCGCCGCTTCATGCTGGCGATCGGCGCCGCCGCCGCCGCCTCCTCCCCCCCACCTCTTCCTTCCTCCTCCCGCCGCTGCTGGCTGGCGCGCGCGCCGCCTCGCCCCGGTCGCTGGTGGCGGCGGCTCCTCGACCTTCCTCCCGGTGGCTCTCCGTGGGCGGAGCTGCTGCACGGGGTGCTCTAGGCGGCGACGGACCGGGCGGCGGCGGGGTTCTCTGTCGTGGCGCGGCGGCGGCCGTGGCGGCGGCGTCGTTGGCGGCGGGCGGCGCTGCTGGTTGGGTCTGGCGGCGGCGCGCGGCCAGATCTGGGCCCTACAGCCCCATCTGGCTCGGGCGGGCGGGCGGCGGGCTGATCCGTGGCGACTCTTCCGAGAGGCGGGGAGCAGCGGCTGAAGCGGCGAGTCTTTGGCGGCGCCGGCGCGACTTCTGCTGCAAGATGGCGGCGGGCTTAGCGGGCTGTTGAGGACTGGCGAACTGGGGTGGCTGGTTTGCCCTGGCTGCCGTGTCCGGACGGCAACCGCGATTGTCCGGGGGCGCGAGCCTCTCGACGACGGCGGAGGAGGAGGTTCCCTCCCTTCGGCCTTGGCGTTCTTGCTCCCTGTCCCTTGGCTCTTCTCTCCGCCTTCTTGGCCTCGTGTTGGTGCTCAGAGTGAGACGGCTTGGGTGGCGCCGCATCCGCTATGGCGCATGGTGTGGGGTGGTGGTTTGGTTGGTCGGCTCGGTTGGGCGGTGGCGTTGGTGTCTGGGAGAAATCCTTGCGGTTCGGCGGCTCCGATCTTGATGACACCGACGGGTGCCACCTTTCCTTCTTGGAGGGTGTCGGTGGTAGCCATCCTCCACTTCCCTCCGCGTCGGGAAACCCTAGGACTCGTATGAATAGTAAATTCAAAAAATGTTTGGCGGCGGCGTCGTCGGCGTCGCATTCCTGTAAAAATATGGCCAAAGTTCTTTCTCCACTGATATTATCATATTCATTTATATCTTTGCGGGATTCTTTATAAAGCAGTTACAAATAAGTAAAAAAATGTTTTTATCAATAATCCATATCCTTAGATTAATTGGAGAAATTGTTTAGTTTTATTGGGCAAAATAAAAATAAACCAAAATACTCAAGACTGACCAAAGCTAACCCTCACGCTAGCCAACTCACCAGCAGAGAACTTCAGTTCTAGAAGGCGCCACACGTTATTTATACCTTCGCTAACCTACCGCCAAAGACTATGACGGTAGCGTATTTTCAACATTTGATGACCGTGATGACACCGTCATGTACTACCGCCATAGCCCCCGGCGGTAGGCTGTGTTACCCTACCGCCAAAGACGATGGCACTAGGAAAAGGGTCAGATCACGATTTTTTTTCAAAACAGGGTCAAATCGTGGTAAAGTTTTCAAAAAGGGTCAAAACAGTGAATTCGGCCTTCATCTGATGGCAAAAGATTATACTTTAAGAGCATCTGGGTACCAATTCAGTACAGTTTTATATTGCAGGCTAACTGAATCTAACCTAACTCCATCTTTTAAGGCGAGGCCTAGCTTAGCTTACATTGGAGGCTCATTACAGAGGACTGTTGCTCTGGATAAATTAGATTGAACCCCTCGTCCGATTTCCATCTCGAAATAGTCCTTGTCTATGCATGGCGTCTCTCCCACCACCAGCTTTGGCTCCCTGGGAAGGCATCACCTGGAATGAAAATATGATGGTCAATGAGGTTTATTCGTGGTATGGGTTGTGTATAACAAGCTTATCCATGTAGTATGAAGTTGCGGACGCATGATCAACAACAGACACAACCATAGAAAACAAACACAAAACATATGATTCGGAGCTTTACTTCTAAGATTATTTATCAAAAGAAGAGGTGAGCAAGGGCCCTAAATGTATGACTAAAATGTGTTAGTGGACCTCATGAGCCAATAAAGCCTAACAAGATGGCAACAGAGACCTGTTACCCCATCCCCGACGGGTAATTACTCAATTAAGGAACGAGTTTGGGCCACATTTGGTGCTCACGGGTAAGTAAATGGCAAAAAAAATCCTTACTCACTGGGTAACACAGGTACATGTACGTTCGTCCATTAGTGGTTACCCATACTTGTTACCCACTACCCAGTAGTGAAGGCCTGACATGTGGACCCGTCTTTTGTTACTCAGTTTTGAGCTATATCATTGTCATTTGTCTTGCGATGAACTATGCCATCTATAATTACTCTTGAGAGTTGTGACTTGTGACTTTGTGAGATGTGAGAAAGTTTTGATACTTGATCGTTTGAACCTTGCTACTTGTTATGATAATGATGTGATGCATAAATTATGCTAGTATTAAATTGATGGATGTTAGTGTTATGATGCGATGGCATGCACTTGTTGTGCAATTATTCTATTGAATTAATGGATAATAGTGTTATGATGTGATGGTATGCACTTGTGCTGTGCAATTATTCTATCGAATTGATGGTCATTAGTGTTATGATGTGATGGTATGCAATTCAGCAATTGTACTATGCAACCATGCTATTGAACTGCAGGATGTTATGATTTTGGATAATAAGTTGCTGGTTTGATATGTGTGAATTGCACTTGGAGGTTGGCATCAGAAAGGGCGGGTATACCTGCAGGGACGAATTACCTGTCGGGCGGCGAGTATGGGTGAAATTCTTCCCCGCGGTGCGTATGGGGTAATGGGCAAGCATGTGCTTTCAGGGGCATGAAAAAAGAGGCTTTACCCGGTCGGGTAATTACCCATTGCCATCTTGAGCCTTAATGGGCATGCTCAGAAAGAACCAGATGACCATGTGCAAATGTAGGACTAAAAGGTGTTAGTGGACCTCAAGAGCCAACTAAGAGTCAGGGACTAGTAGGTTGGTACCCAGCTTCTTGATGGCACCATCGTACCTCAGTGACAGAAGACATACTCTGATGCAACTACAGTAGCACTATCTTCTAGTTATAACGATACCACTGCAACATTGAAAACCACCACCTATCGGCTACCAGATAACCATTGCACAAACAGGTTAAGATGAGCAAGTTTTAAGCTTACCAGCCATGCATTCTGCAGCCCTAGTCACGCTACAGCTGTTTCTGCTGCTGCTCTCCTTGGCCTCTCCTGCCAGCTCATGCACCGAGCAGGAGGAGCACTCCCTCCTTCGTTTCCTCACCGGGCTATCTGAAGATGCTGGCCTCGCCGTGTCGTGGAGAAACGGCACGGACTGCTGCAAATGGGAAGGCATAACCTGCAACAGGGAGGGGGGCGTCACTAAGGTCTCCCTGGCATCCAGAGGACTTGAAGGGCACATCTCGCCGCACCTTGCTGGCCTCACCGGCCTGCTGCATGTCAACCTTTCACACAACTCGTTCTCCGGCGGCCTTCCGCCGGAGCTCGTGTATTCCAGAAGCATCATCGTCCTCGACATCAGCTTCAGCAGGCTTAGTGGGGTGCTGCACGAGCCGCCATCTTCGGTTACCTCCGCCCTGCCTCTGCAGGTACTGAACATCTCGAGCAACCAATTCGGTGCAGAATTTCCATCACACACATGGAAGGTCATGCAGAATTTGGTCGTGCTTAACGTCAGCAACAACAGCTTCACCGGGCACATACCACTTTCTCTTTGCCTCTCGCCATCATTGGCCATGCTTGATCTTTGTTACAACCAATTGAGCGGCGGTATTCCTGCTGCACTTGGCGCTTGCTCCAAGCTCAAAGTGTTCAAGGTTGGGCACAACAACCTAAGTGGGACTCTCCCTACTGAGCTCTTCCATGCCACTTCCCTGGAGCATCTCTCCTTCCCCAACAATGGATTACAAGGAGAGCTTGATGGAGCAAGCATAGTAAAACTGGGTAATCTGGTTACTCTCGACCTCAGGGAGAACAGATTCAGTGGTAAGATCCCGCGCTCCATAGGTCAGTTGAAGAGGCTAGAGGAGCTCTATTTGGGTAACAATAACATGTGTGGGGAGGTGCCATCAACTCTCAGTAACTGCACACGTCTGATGATCATCGATCTGAAGATCAACAACTTCAGTGGAGATCTAGGCAGTGTCAACTTCTCCACCCTGCAGAACCTAACACACTTGGATGTTTTGAGAAATAACTTCAGCGGCATAGTTCCAGAAAGCATATACTCATGCAGAAATTTGATTGCATTGCGGCTGTCGTTGAACCATTTCCATGGTGAGATCTCACCAAGAATAGGGAATCTGCACCTATCCTTCCTATCACTTGCTAGAAACCCTTTTACAAATATCACAAAAGCTTTTCATGTCTTCAATAGCTTCAGGAACATCACCACTCTGATTATTGCCGAGAACTTTGTGAATGAGATGATGCCACAAGATGAGACCCTAGATGGTTTTCGGAATCTTCAATACATCCACATGGCCGACAGCGCGTTAACCGGACACTTGCCAGTTTGGTTATCAAAGCTCAGAAACTTGAAGGTACTAAAGTTATCCAACAATCGACTCACCGGACCAATGCCAGGCTGGATCAACTCCTTACATAGCCTCTTCTATCTGGATGTATCAAACAACAGTTTTACCGGGCAAATCCCAATCGCCTTGATGGAGGTCCCAATGCTCAAAGATAATACAGCAGCTTATTTGGATCCTGGCCACGTTGAACTGCCTCTTTTTTGGAGGAATATATCGCGCCAATACCATTTTCTTACAGCTTTCCCTACACTCTTGAATCTGAGTATCAACAATTTCACAGGTGTGATTCCACCGGAGATTGGCCAACTGAAAGTGCTTTCTGAACTCGTTTTCAGCTCTAACAAATTATATGGAGTGATTCCGCTGTCGGTCTGCAATCTCACGAAGCTGGAGGTGCTAGACTTGTCTAACAACCATCTGACGGGTGTAATCCCCGCAGCACTGGAGAGACTTCACTTCCTTTCTGCATTCAACATTTCGAGCAATGACCTAGAAGGGCCTGTGCCAACAGGAGGCCAGTTGAGTACATTTCCAGATTCCAGTTTTGATGGGAACCCAAAGCTGTGTGGCACTATGCTTGTTCACCGTTGTAGTTCATTCAGAGCAGATCGTGTCCACAATATCTCTGCAAAACAGCCCAGCATCAAGGTCATATTTTTTATTGCCTTTGGTTTGTTCTTTGGAGTAGGCGTGCTATATGACCAATTAGTGTTATATAGGTATTTCGGCTAAGCACATTTCAACTGTAATATGTTCTAACATTCAGTGGATAGAGGGAAATCAAGCAATAAATAGCCATGAATTTCAATATTTTGCATGTTTGAATCGACCTGCAGTTGGATCTTATCATATATGGGTTGACTCTGATAAACTCTATGTTGTTTGCTTCCTGAATGATACAAGTACATGGTATTCTTTTTCTAGCTAGCAGCCTTGATGAGAGGTAGTAGTAATTCAGTGATTTTCTGATTGGACGTCAGATCCCCTGCATTTCATCCAGAGCTCAATCTACATGTCCAGAGTAAGCCAGTAAGCTACTCTTAACAATAGCAAGTAACTACAATATACAAATCTGCAACGAACGACACATCGATTACCAATTGCACCTAACTACACTATACTGACAAAATAGTGGCAACAACATCAATCGAAAATCTGTATGCAAGAACACTGACAAAATACCTCCAGAGGACATAACACCAGATCATTCAGGCTCCACCAGAACGCCGGCGAGAACACTGCTTTGCAAAAACATCATGTAGGTATGTTACAATATATTGTACAAATCTGCAACTAACGACACATCAATTAGCAATTGTGGCTAGCTACCCTATACTGACAACTAGTGCATCAGCCAAAAATCGGCAAGCGAGAGCACTGACAAAATACCTCCGGAGGACATAACACCAGATCATCCACGCTCCGCCGGACCGCCGGCGATCCAGCATCCCGAGCTTGATTTTCGATTCCACCGAGGGCTTGAGGATTCGCTAGGGCTCGCGCAACCGCCGTGTCGCGCGGGCCGGGGCGACGGGGCCGGGGGCGCGGGAGATGAAAGCGAGAAATGATATCGCGCGCGCGCGGGCGCTCTCTCTTTTGTGTGCTCTGGATGTGCGCTCGATAGCTTGAACGGCGAGAGGGCGCGGTGGCCACCGGACTGGAGGGAGGCGGCGAGGGGCGCCGGCCGGCAGCGGAGCAGCTCGACCAACCGGAATCTGTCGTATGGGCCGAAGCTTCAATCTGTATGGGCCGAAGCTTCTGAAAGGGAGCGCTTACAAGTTGGGCTTTGCTTCATCTAAATCGAAGTCTTCTCGGCACATACAGTAAATGTCGGGACGACGCGCTAACTGGTCCGGCCCACTGGCGCACATTAGCCAACCAGGCATTTTCTGTTCCTCGAAAGGAAACATACTCCCCTAAAAAAAAGTACTCCTAGCAAGTGAGAGGAGATTCTAAAAAAAAAAGCAAGTGAGAGGGGCTTCCAACAAATTGTGGTTGAAACTGATTGTCAAGAAGTAGCACTTGCGTGGAATCGAGGAGATGTTGAAGGGCATATCTTCGGGGAGATGCGCACCTATCTCCCGAAATTTCAAGGGTTTGAGTTGCGGTGGACTGGCCGGGAAGCTAGCGGAGCTGGCCATATGTGTGTGCAAAAGAAGATTTATCTTTAGAGATCCCTTATGTCTCTTTTCCAGTAACCCATGTTTTCCTTATTGACACTTTGCAAACAGATTTGTTCCGCCAAAATAACCTTGATGGCGGTTCTTGAAAAAAGAAGACTGCATATTATAGGAAACATTCTCTAAAAAAAAGAACATTTTTTTGAAAACACGAACATCAATTCTTTTTGTTACTTAAGACTATAAATGTCTCAAGGGCAGCCAATGGCTATACAGGGCGGTTTCACAACAGTTCAACGACTGTGGGTTTCAGTTGCAAAGAGCACGAAGGTAATAGCAAGAGTGGTGGGTCATTAAGTGTGTCGCCAGCTCGGCCCTCCTCCGCACCAGCAACCTCTGAGATTCCTAGAGTACTTCCTTTCCTAGTTTCTTGTGTTTCTTCTTTTTCTTTGTCTGTTCTCTTGATGTTCCTAGCTTGCTTTATTTCAGCCGGCTACTGCGGCTACAGAACCGTTGTCGCAAGACTTCCCTTTTCATAACTCGTGTTTTCGGCTAGCCAGGACTCGAGATTCCACCCTACTTGCTGCACATGCCTCGGAATCACGTGCAAACCCACTGCGTGCAACAAAGATGATGTGACCACGATGTTCATGGACACCTGCCATGGAGGACCGTGCGATGGTAACCACGAAATCCTCCCACTTAGTAGCATGCATTCTCATTCATGGCCTAGTTGGGCAGGGAGTTTGTGCCGAGGGCAGTGGAGTATGTCCACTAGGCACTCCCTTTTAAAATTTATGTGTATTTATATACTAACAAAGACATGATTCTAGAGTCTGACTTCTCATACTCCTCCCCAGTGGATGAGCTACATGCATCTCGGGAACCTGCCCCCACCCAGTCGTGGTGTAACTAAAAGAAAAGAAAACAGTGCCACGGATTAACGAAAGTTTTGTCATTTGAATCCCCCTCCCCCTCCCAAAACGTGCGTATCTTCACTTTTCACCCACATGATATTCTTCGCAACTCCGCCATTGGCCCTTCCCTATGGCATATCTGGTTAACTCAAGCACGACAACAAACCACTTCGTTGTAATCCTACTGTACGTTTCAGGGTACGCAAATGCGACTTGCATACCGTGCTCTTCAAGGACGAGCTTAGCAGCGATTGGGAAGAGTCTAAGGATCCTCAGATAGACGGCACCTAGAAAGGCCCTCGGAAGAGGAAGATGCAACCGCCAATTTCAATCAGAGTGCTATGTTATTATGTGGCATGGCCGTCATCCTTCTGGAATGTTACAACAGAAGATGTCATCCCAAAGGACTGGCAGGCTGGGATGACATTTAACCTATGTCGATCTGATCTTGTTATTAGTGAATAAATCCTTCTTGAGCCAATATGTAACCTACGTCGTGTTAACATGTGTCTGGTTTTGGGCTCCTTTGTTGTGGGCAAAGGTGGCCCCTTCAGCGTTTCTTTCTCATGGCAGTGTTTCACTATTTGGTGTAGCTCAGTTGGCCCTAGCCGGCGGTGGCGGGAAACACATAAGGGACAGAGGTGGGAGCTTGGAGGAGGCCAGCGGTGGCGGCAGAAGGTGAGGAGCAGCGCAGTTCAGCTGAAATTTCCTGCTCGATTCGCCTCACCAACATAGATCGAATGGGTATATTGAGTAGGAAGACCCCCTTTTTTGGTTACTAGGCAATTGCTCGTGCGTTGCTACGGGATAACATATTGTTTATATTCTGTCCTGAATAGGTTTGATTTCATCAAAATTGACATATCATCGCCCATGTGTTTCTCTATTCTATGGTAAATATAGAAGTACTCTTATGTCAAATATACAACTTGACTTTTCTGAATGAGAACAAATCAAAACCTCCAATCAAACATGGACATGGGTTCATATTCTAATTTTTGTAGTATTAGAAAGCATAGATGTGTGCAGAAGGAAACTGTCTAAGCTAACCAATATGACTGTTCTTTTCAGAAGATATTTTTTTCTTTTTCTTTTTGCATTTGGTACATGTCTATATGTACGTTTCAGTTCCGGCTCTTAAAATTAGTAGTACATTTTACCCATTAGAGCACACTCTTAATTTGTAGCAAGATTTTGGAAGAGAAATAACTGTGAACTAAAGGCAAAACAAGAAGAGGAAATGGAATTAGCAAAGATGGATGGATCACGCACCTAGGAGCCCAGATGACTGTGCGTGAGCATGAAGTAGCTGCTCAGGTTGAAGCTCCACTTAAGCCATCTCCCCGCCGGCAACTCAAGCATGTCGCTGCATTTGGCGCTGAAGCTTTTGCCATGTCGAATGCAGTTGCTCTTGCAGCTGACCTGGGGATTGTTCGGGCGGAGTTTGAAACCGACTCGCAGCTGCTGGCGAAGGCCCTAGATCTTCGGAAGGTCGATTATTCACCATACACTGTCATAATTGAGCACACAAAGTTCCAGTTGAAGATGTGGTTTTCTAAATTTGTAATAAGTGTGTGTCGTCGTAGTGCTAATTCGGTTGCACATGAACTTGCTAATGTGGGCCGATTGTACCCTGCAAACCACCATGTAGATTACGAGTCTGATGTTCCAGCCCAAGTGGTTGTTTGTGTTGCGGGTGATCTACCCGGACAACGTTAAGTAATAAAGCTTTGCTTTGCCTAAAAAAAGCATGTCGCTGCCCCGCCACTGTTCTCCAACGCAGCTACCGCGCGTCATTGGCCTTGAACTCCTCCCACGCTGTCAAGTGGGCATCCCTGCCGGCGCCAGGCGACAGCGCTAGGATCTTGAACAACAAATCGTTGCTTGCCGACGTAAAGACTGGGTAGATAATAGAGATTTGCTTGCAAAATATGGGTACCCATGAAGTATGCACTTATAGGTACGCTGCTGGAGGTGTGTTTTGGGTCAAAAGAAAGCTATATATTCGGGGACCCTGTTCCTCCGCTTTGTAGTTAGGGTTTGGATTTGTAGGTCGTGGTGCGTCATTAAGGTGGTGGGAGCGGCGCCCGAACGAATAAATTTGCCTCAACTTCACTCCCACACCGACAGTGTCTTTCATGGCGGCGTCTCGGAGTTTGTGGCATCGTGTGTTTGTCGATTCTTCAGATCAACGATGTTAGGGTTCATGGATGGTGTCGGCGAGGCGGCGGCGGCGACTCCATTAGACGTGTCTCTCCTTCTGCTATGTCCCTGTTGCTGCGGCGTTGTCTCCGACGTCATGGTGGAGCAGGGAGGTTTGTCGTCCAGGAGTACGCGCAGCGCAGACGCTTGTGTACACAAGTGACAGCTGGAAGATGGTGCATCTTGTGCTGGGTTTGTGGTTGGAGGCTGACAGTTCTAGTTTCCTCAGATGACGTCGTACTCATGCGGGGGTGTCAGTTCTGGAGTTCGATGGCCTATCCGGGGACACGTTGCCCGGTCTGATTCTTTCAACGGCAATGGTTTTGTTTCAGGCAAACTACTTTGGAGGTCCGTAAAGCTGCTGATCAGCGATGGAGCCGCGTCGAGCTCGGGTGAAAAGGTGATCTGTCTTCTTTTCCTTAGCGGAGAGGGTCAGACGCTGATTTTTTGCATAGGATTATCCTATCTTTTCAGTCCTGTAATATCGATGTTTACGTGGTTTGTAACTGAATCTTTATGTTATTAATGAGACACGCATTACTATGAAAAAAAGCTGTATATTCAGTTATTATGTATTCTATCAAAGTATCATTACGATTATTATTTTTTAACAGGGCTATGATGAATTTTAAAACAAGTTATTAAAAAGATGGTTATGATGTTGGAAATGCGTTACTGAAGTAGTACTCTCTCTGTGTTCTCACGTGGCCGTGCGTTCACAACCACAGTGGACAGTCCAGTCTGGCGATCACACACAAATCATGGCTTGGCATGGCGGTCTGGCCTGGGAGGAGGACCGTCAACCACACGCCCACATTTTCAAGTCTGCACTGCCGTCAACCTGACAACATCCCCACGGCTTGGATTTGGTCAGTCGCCTTTCCAGACAGTAACCAGTAGGAGCACAAGTCTGATATATATTCTACACGTCTGTGCTTAAAAGTCTTATATCATCCTGGACTCATCTTTCTAGCTAGCTTAAAGTATCTGGACTAAGCGAATCAATCTGGACTGGCCGGCTCTAGTCAATGTTTTGCCAAAAATATATGTGAAAATGAAGCACTACAGTCAAACCGTGCAATTTTTTATGAAACGTCCCTTTGTGGTTCCTACGAAAAAGCGAATTGGGGCCACATATGCCCCAGCAGCCTGATGTCTTTTGTCTGAACCGTTAGATCAACATTCAACGGATTTCTTCCTCCCGGCATACTATTCTTCTTCCTCGTCGTGTCGTCAGGATTTCGTCGAACCGCCTGCTCCCACCACCTGTGGCTGATTATGGTACCGCTCCTCAACTCGTCACCACCGCCTATCTACGGCCACCCCTGCAATCCCTCGGCCAGGGTTACCACTGCCGTGTCGTCACCTGCTCCGACTTGTTCCCAACTGAGGCCTTGCCGGTGACCCCATTTCTTGGTGCTCCCATCTCCGCCCCCGGGGCTTCTTGCAAATTGATTGATGCATAACAAATTCGCAGGCAACTGAGATATAATAAAACTGAAAAAGAATTGGGAAACGTTTATGACCGGAGCGTCGGTCGCGTCTCGCTCTCTCGCGCATGACTTGCACATGTGGCCCACACATCCACGTGGCCATGGTCCCACGCACCGCTGATCTCAACCTCCCACCTTTTTGACCGCACAAGGCTTATCTCTTCACGAGCGCTGGTCGTCATCCAGTTTTTTTCCACGGGAGAGAAAGAAAAAACACGCATGGGCGCCGTTGTGCTTGCGGCGGCTGCGCTCCAGCGGCGAACCAGCTCGCGCGTGCACCACTCCCGCTCCCGTCGGCATCTGCTCGAGGCCTGTCAACATCAGCTGCAAAGGGTGCCCGACAGCCACGGGCTGATGCGGTGCGGCGGGCGGCACCATCGGGGGCTGAACGGCAACTACGGCCTGAAGAAAAATGCTTCAACCGGCGCCGTGTTTGCTGGAACCAGCTTATCCAGGAGATACAACAAGCATGCGGGGTTGCTGCAAGGGGGGAGAGGTTGTGCTCTGTTAATGCTGGAATCGGCGTCGAGATTTGCTGGAACTGGCATCTCGATTTGTTGGAACCGACAACCACATTTGCTGGAACCGCTTCGCGAGTGTGTCGATTTACTGCACCCAGCTGCGATGATTGCTGGAACTGACGTCCAGAATTGCTGGAACGGGATTCTCTCCTTCGACGGCGCCCATCGTGACCATGGTGACTGTGGTGCTCTTTTTGCTGCAACCAGCCGCGGCGTTTGTTGGAACCGGCGCCCAAAATTGCTGGAACGGGCTTCTCTCCTTCGACGGCGACCACGAGTGCCCATGATGTTTTTTTTTTTTGCTTCTTTTGCTGCAACGAGCCGCGACGATTGCTGGAACCGGCATCCAAAATTGTTGGAACGGGTTTGTTCCTTCGACGGCGACAACGGGGGAGGAGATTCTACGAGCGCCGGCGAATCCCAACGGTGTGGTGGTGTTTCGAACTCGGCCAGTTTCCCGTCATGGCTATGGTGGGGCATCGGTGGCGCTCGGGAGCTGCAATTTTTTTTGGGAGAAACGAGTCAGGAGGAGGACGAAGCAGGGGCAGATTTGACGGCTTACAGCGGTTGCATCTTACGATTGTGCGGGGACCGGCCGAAAGTTTCGGCCGGCGCACCGGCGCGTATCACTCGCCGAAAGAATTACGTGCTGACGGCCATCAGGAAATTGCACCGATACTGGCCGCTTGGCTAGCTACTTTACTTGTCCTTTGGTGGAACAGATGGGCATGCTGCAATGGTTCCTAGAGCCAACAACGACTTGACTAATTGACTCGGCAATTCGTGTCATCATCGGAATACTCAGATGTACTAACGTTTTGTGGACCGTGTCTCACACGCCCGCCCCGTTGCATATAAACCAGCTCTCAATCAGTTAGCCCCTCGCACACATCAGAAACGAGTTCACTTGCGCGCACCGGCGACCGGAGAGCACGAGAGCGAGCTGCAGGCGCCGATTGGTCTATAGCTAGCTCTAGCTTCATGGCGGCACGTCACCGGCGCCACCGCGTCGAGGCACCGAAGCCAGCATGGCTCGCCACGATCAAGGCTGCTCCACCAGCGCCGGCGAGGGGCGACGCCGCCAAGAAGCTCGCAGCGCCCGCTCGCTCGCCGATCCTGCTGTCCCCGTCGGCATGGCAGAAGGCGCGCAACGGCAAGAAGGGCGTGGCCGCCGGTGACCGTGGCGACACCGGGGTCGCGCCGGCGCCGGCGTCGCCGAGGATCGGCTGTATGGGGCAGGTCAAGGGTGCACGGCGATGCTCGAGGGCGCGCGGCCCGGCATCCTCGAGGGGCCCAGCGTCGTCGGGCCTCCCGTGCGGCAGCCTGGCGGGGCTCCTGATGGGGCTGTTCGGGCGGCGGTCGACGGGGAGGAAGTCGCGTGCGTGCTCCAAGGTCAGGGACGTGGCGAGTGACTCGTCGTCGTCCGGGAGCGCACGGCGGGGTGCCTGTGCGCCGCGCCCGCTTGAGCTCGACCCGCCGTTGCCGGTGCCGGCGCCGGTGGTGAGACGGCCGGCCGTGGAAGAGAACGCCCCCAGCCTTTGGGAGCGGCGGCGTGGCGGCGCAAAGGTCCTGGAGGGTCTCCAGCTAACGTAGGAAAGGATCCTGGGCTCCTGGTAGAGCAGAGTTAATTGAGGTGCCGTGGCGTCGGCTAGTGACGCCAGGCAAATTCCTCGCGCTAATGCGTTAAGTAGGAGTACAAGATCAGTACAAGGTAGATCACCATTCCTCTACGAAATCAACAATCAGATCGTGGTCTTTGGTACCCGCCTTGCTCTTGGTCGTGGTCTTTGGTGCACAGCCAAGACGGGATCGATCCAAGGAAGGAAGGAAGGAAGCGCGTCTCTCTCTCTCTGTGTGCGCCACGTCATCGATCCGCCCCATGCATCCTTTTCGATTCGTCCCGTCTCCTCTCGTCTTGGGTGTGCATGCACGCACGCACGCACTTGATTCCGTCGCTGCGTCCAGTCCATTGGTCTCTCTCTCGTCTTGGGCTGCGCTCTGTCGCTCGCCGTGTCCCGGGCGCGTCGCTGCCGTATCAGCATTCTTTCTCTTTTCTTTTAAATATAAAAAGGGATAGTTCTTTGATACGTGTATCCTAGCCATATCGGTCGTATCGGCGTTTCGGAGCCGTCCGGAACGGCGATACGGCACTTTCCTGGCGTATCGGTGCTACGTAGTCGTGCATCCCATGCACACGAATGAATGCATGTCTTCTCACCTATGACCGAGCCGCCGCACTCGTTCCAACTTGTGCACCATTGCCAAATCCCTTTTACATCGGTCGCTCGTGCCATCACGCTAGCTGATACACAGCTAGCTGTTGTGGAGTCAAGCTCGGAGGAGAACTCCTTGAGCTAGGATCAAGGCGCACACGGGAGCTCACTCGACCAGGAGGTGTACGTGCAGGAAGATGAAGAGGCATGCATGATGAGGGGAGCATCTCTGCCACATGCGCATGCTCACCCACGACCAGTGAGGAGATCCGCGAGTCACTCGACAGGAACATCACGCATGCATCTTCTACACTACCATTCCATAGTCGACCACTCCAAGACCGACGCTGGACCCTGCACAATTAGCGTCGTGTGTGGATGCATGCCTATTGAGAGCGGGACTGAGATGGTCGATCTTGACACGTCATCCTTCACTTGCTGTACCACACAACACTAGCACTAGATGCATATCGATACCGTGCATCAAGATGATTTGTACACATCAACGTCATTAGTGTTGTCGGAAATCATATGCAATTTGGCAGGCGCCACTGCATGCCATGACACGCTCAACCCTAAAACTCGAAGAGAGAAGATATTTGGTGCAACTTTGCAGTGTTTTGATGGTTTCTCATTTTATTTTTATGTATATGGACATACACTGACACCCAAGTCAACATGAATTCGGGCCCAACATGATGCCACCCATAGTACAATTCTCTGATTTACAAAAACACTCTATCTCGAAAGGATGTTTATTTTAGAAAAGGAGGAAGAACCCCGGCCTCTGCATCTGGGGGATGCATGCAGCCACTTTATTAATTATGCATATGTGGATAATTTACTCGGAAAACATCTTATATATAGATCAATGGTCCCTTACAAAAAAACTCAAAACACCAAGCCCAAACTCACATGGCCGTGGCGTAGTTGGCGTCTGCCCTTTCAGTCGGACTAGTTCATGTTGCACATGATCTTACACACATGTATGGCTCCATGCACGCCCCATTGTACCACACGTCACGGATCATCTGTGCCCGATGGCGGACCGGCGTGGGAGGAGCTCGAGATGGGCGACGAGCATTCCATCCAACGTCCTCGTCCTCTCCAAGCTCCCGCCAGAAGGATATGTGCCGCTTGAAGAAAATACTTACTTTTTCTGCCCAAATCACCATGTGTTTCTTGCCCATTATGTGCCTATTGACAGAAAATACTTTTTTTTGCCCAATTTCTCGTGCTATGTTTTTTCAACCAAAATTTCCCACCCAATTTCTCAGGTCACATGCCTGCCGCTCCATATCTCCCGCCAGAAGTTTTCATGCCCAATTTCTCCCATTGTGTGCTCCCATCTGGAAATTTTGCCGCACAATTTTTCACACCATGTATTTGTTCGTGGAAGTTATTATTACTTTTGTAGGTAAAAAAGATGAGTACATAGCTTTTGTTATTTTGACATTTGTAGTGATAAAAGTAAATATGTGACAATGACAATTCTATTTCCCCTGCATTTGGAAGAAGACTAAAAAAATACACAAATACTATCGATAATGTTAATTTCTAAAGGACGGTGACGAACTACAATTGTACTCACAACACAAGATCATAGATGTGATTTTTTTTTTGATCCCCTATGTCAATGCCAGTACTCCCTCCATTCCTTAATGTAGTGCGTCCACGCTTTTCGAGTTTCAACCTTGACCATAAAATAGACCAATAGTACATATATTATTTTACTAAAAAATTATACATTTGAAAACTTCCCTCTAATACGAATTCACATATATCTGTCATGCTCCCGCCACAATCGCCCATGTTGGTTAAATCCAAAGTTAAATCTCGAAAATCATGGGCGCACTACATTATGGAATGGAGGGAGTACTACTTCCGTCTTGGTTTATAAGTTTTCTTTGTATTTTGTGCCAAATTTTAACTAGAGAATTAACTAACAAAATGGTAATGCATGTCACCAAAAATTATATCGTTGGATTCATATTTAAACATAGTTTCCAATTATATTATTTTTTATGACATGCATTAATATTTTGTTAGTTAAATTTAAGGTCAAAATCTGGCACATAATATAAGAGGACTAATAAACCAGGATGGAGGTAGTACTAACTAAGCCACTGTTTTTAGCTCCTGCACAATGACCCGGTTCCAAACCATTTCTCCTCTCTACCCATGATCCCGGTCCCAACCGACCAAACGGAGGAGGATGCAGTGGTGACCAAGGCCATTACCCGCTCGGAGGTCATGAAGGCCGCTCCTCTCCCACTCCCATTGTCGGAGGACTTCTGCGTATTGAACATGACGAGGCGGATGAAATATCACATGAAATAGCGATACCCATGTACCACAAATAATCATAAAATTGCCACAGAAAGTATATGAGTTAAAATATAAAATGAAAAAAAATAATCATTTTGTTTTTTCCTTAGCATGGGATAACAATCAATAAAGTATCACACATAACCAACAAAAGGAAATTATTACAGGTAATAAAGCATAATGAACTAGAAGGGAATTATTACAGATAATAAAGCATTTGCATTTAAAAAAGAAATTCATCTAAACAATTTTAGTAATATATAATAATATTTTACCTATGAATTTGTTTTCTAGTTTTTATATATAAAAAAATAGTGCATGCATTGAGAAAATTATTGGGCCAAAGTTGGTCATCGGGTTTTATAGAAAGTAGGGACCGAGATCCACGTGATGTGGGTGTGTACCGCCAGATTGGAAAGGTAAAAAGATGGACGATTGGGATCGATCGGAAAGGGATGGTCGATCCGTGGGAGGCCAATCCTGACCAATCAAGTACTCCCTCCGGTCCTTTTTACTCTGCATATTAGGTTTGTCTGAAGTCAATCTCATCCAACTTTGACCAAGTTTATATAAAAAATTATTGACATTTACATAACAACACCAACATCATTAGATTCATCTCAGAATATATTTTCATATTATATTTATTAGATATTATAGATGCTAATAATTTCTAATATAAATTTGATCAAACTTAGCTAAGTTTGACTTTCGGCAAATCCAATGTGCAGAATAAAAAGGACCGGAGGGAGTACATTTAATCTCCATCCAGAAAACTGTGGCGCCCACGACTTTTGATGCGACACTTGGCGCTCAATCCAGGACAACCCGAAATATTTGGCGCCCATGCCGGAGAAATTTGGCGCTCGGGCGGGGCGGGGCGGGCGAGATGAAATGAAAATTTCAAATGGGGATGGAAAAGAATCCAACCCCCACGTAACCTAACCTAAGCTAAGCTAGCAGAGCAGAGCGGAGGCCCAACACAACCCAAACCAACCGCGCACTCTTCCTCCTCGCTCCCCCGACTCACCCAACCAAGCCGCAGCCGCCGCCGCCGCCGGCGACCTCCCTCCCTAGACCCACCGCCGGAGACCCCCACTCTCCTCTACCCCACCTTCTCCTTCTTTCCCAAGCCGCCTCATCCAGCCTCCTCTGTTTCCCCTCCTCCCGCCCGAAACCCTAACCCGCAGCATGGCCATGGCGACAGAGCTCCAGATCCGCAGGCTGGAGGTGCAGCACAGGGTCCGCATCGTAGGATGCGCCGTCCGCGAGGCCGGCGGGCTGCCTAATCGGAGAATGGCGGCCAGGACGAGCGCGGCGGCGACAAACGCCGGTGCTGCTCTGCTTCCTCGACCTCCAAGGGCGCAGGCCCCGGATCTGCGCTCCTCTTCTTCCGCGACCAGCCTCGGCGCCCGCCTTCTTCCCAGGAGCGGCTACCATGACGGCTCGTCGCTCTCGTCTTCTCCCGTTGCCGTGGAGGACGAGCAGCAAAGGAGGCGTGCCGCTGCCGACTCGCACCAAGGTCTCGTTCCTGCACCACAATGACCGTTGGAGACCAGCAGCTGCAGGCGCCGTACGACCACGGCTCGTCCAACCAGCCATCTCCGGCGAGCTCACGTCCCTGCACCACGACGGCAACTACAGCATCAACTTCTACGGTGTTGGTAAAGCGACGACCTTTCCTTCCTCCCTTCCATTCTTCCAGCGCTGTAATTTTCCTGTGGTTAGCTCCTTTGGTTTGGTTTGGTCTGGTCTGGGATTTTGGTAGTTTGGACTTTGGAGGAGGTTTCAGTTAGCCGGGACACTCATGGATGGAAATGGAATACAGGAAACTGAATCCGCTGGTTTCAGCCCCTTATTTTTTCTTCTGAATCCGCCTGAGTTACTCCTACAACTTGCAATAAAAAAATTCCTTGAGTCGGTTTCTTCAGTCAAGGAAACTGAATGGAAGATTCTCTGACTCGATTTTCCTATAGGACCGTCCAGATGACCTTTTAAATTATTGGTGTCAGGCTGAAACTGTTTCAGAACTGAGCGGAGAACTAGGATTTCTTCTAGTAGTGTGATGAATGGATATCACTAATTACTAGAATATTCAGAAAGCAATATAAAGGGATACTATTTCCACAATTTGCCTGCAGCCAGTCATCTTTGCTTGAAACCGTCCGCTTGGCTTGATCTTTCAGCATGCTTTGTTGTTCATGTCGATGCACACACAGAAAAATTCTCGTCGTTTGAGATTTCAGTACTTTCCAGCAATGAAATCACATCGTCTTCTTTCCAGCAATGAAATCTCATCGCCTTTCAAGTCATGAATGTCTTTCTGGTCCCGGATGCTAATTGCTTCGGTTTAGCTAAATCTAAGTTGTTTTAGATTGTTTTAAATCACATCGTCTTCTTTCAGCAGGCTGCCGGATCCGAGAACAGCAGCCGCCGATCGGGACGAGCGCGGCGGCGACGAACGCCGCTGCTCTTCTGCTTCCTCGACCTCCAATGGCGCAGGCCCCGGATCTGTGGCCTCCTTCTTCCGCGACCTACCTCGGCGTCCACCTTCTTCCTAGGAGTGGCTACCACGACGGCCCGTCGCTCTCGTCTTCTCCTGCCGCTGAGGAGGACGAGCTGCGGTGAGCAGCAGAGGGGGCGTGCGGCTGCTGCCTGGTCCAGGACCTCCTCCTTCTTCTTCGCAGAACCACCACCACCGTCAGATGCAGTGCAGACCAACAGCTGCAGGCGCAGTACGACCACGACCCGGTGCAACTAGCCATCTCTGACGACGACGGCAACTGCAACATCAACTTCTACAGCTGTGGTAAAGTAAGCGACGACCTTTCCTTCTTCCCTTCCATGCTTGTAGCGCTGTAATCTTCCCGTGGCTAGCTCGTTTGGTCCAGGGTTGCTCCTGTAGTTTGGTGAAGGTTTCAGTTCGCTTGGTCACTCATGGATGGAACACAGGAAACATATGCCCTTTTTTTCCTTTTGAAAATCCTCTTGAGTTTCTTCTACAACTCGCAATCAAAACTACCTCTGTACCAAAATGTAAGATGTTTTGTAGTTCAATTTGAACCGCAAAAACGTCTCATATTTTGATACAGAAGAGTAATTCCTTGTGTCGGTTTCTTCAAGGAAACTGAATGAAAGACTCGCTTTTTTTCCTATAGGACCGTCCAAATGACATTTGTAATTTTTGATGTCGGCTCAAATTGTTTAGCTGCAAGCTAACTCCATGGACTGAGCGGAGAACTAGGATTTCTTCTAATATGTAGTGTGATTAATTACAGTACTAGAATATTGAGAAAGCAGTATAAAATGATACTATTTCCACAATCTGTGTGCAGCAAGTCGTCTTTGCTTGGAATCGTCTGCTTAGCTTGATCTTTCAGCATGCTAATTCCTGCCTTGCCTGGAGTGGGGCTCGGCCATCTTCTTCTTCAAAGCACCACCACCTGACCACCACCACCACCGTCAGAAGATGTCCCGTGGAACCAGCCATCTCCGGCGAGCTCACGACGACCCCACCGCAGCAGGTGGAATCTCCCTCCCCTCTCCCTCTACTAAATCCCTTTTATTTCTTTCAACTCGGTACTGAAAATTCAGTTTACAACTCCACAAACCTGTTCTGCAGAGTGGGGTTCATGTGCAAGAGTGAGTGAGATTGGAAATGGATTTCTTTGATACATCTTAACAGTAGCTAAGATGGTGTCTCTATAAACCATACACTGCTGAACCTTTGTTTTATTGTTGGACAAGTATTGTATATCTGATTGGTTTCTCAAAGAAGCCTATATTTTGTATTCTTTTTGTCTATACAAGGCCACACTTAGAGCTAATGTTTCATTTTCAGTTCATCACTTGGTTAAGTTTTTGACTAATGGATTAATTCGTTTCATCCTAAACAGCAGGGGCCTATTTCTGGAACAAACGAAAGACAAGAAAAAGAGATCTTTGAAATCGGCGCCAAGGGAGCTAGTGTTTTTACCATAGTAGCTTCAGTTTTCCTTCTCCTGTTCTACTTCATGTCATCTTGGATCGCCTTGGTGCGTAAAACCTCCCTCTCCTATGTGTGGTGTCGATTCATTCATTTTATTGTTTGATTGTGTATGTTTCAGATTATATGGCCGATAACCTGGGCGTTGACAAGAGCGTCAGCATGGAGCTCTGCATCCTCCTCCTCTACGGGCCGCACGTGCAGTCGTGCACTCGTTGTCTTCATAGAGCAAGGATCACGCCTGTGGATGTCCAGCCAGCCTCCTGCGCGTGTAGGTTCGGCTCGGTCAAACTTCATCCAGCTCTCTACCGTCGTCGTGCGCCCGCGACGGTGTGGTTCGGCCTCAGCTACAAACGTTAAAGGTTGGTTTTCCCGAGTTTCTCTTATTTCCCTTGCTCTGAGCATGTGGTCATTGAACCACTTCTTAGGTTTTGGGTAAATGATGCCTCGATGGTCATGGCGAACATTTCTTGGAAAACTTCACTGTGGTGCATCTAATTTTAAACACTGTACAGAATTATTATTCACACTGTACCATTGTTTGTGCTTAGCTCTATAATTTTGTTTGCTTCACACTTGAATACTATCCAAGATCCCAACACAGATGTGAGGCAAGTAGGCAAAGCGTATAAAGAGATCTAACCAAAGAGTCTTCTGTAGCAGAGACCTTGACTTCTACTCCCTATGTAAAGAAATATAAGACTTTTTAGAGCACTACAGTAGTGATCTAAAAATTCTTATATTTCTTTATAGAGGGAGTACTTAGCTGTGTTGTTGTGGCAGACAACTAGATATTAAAATGTCTTTTTGCCAAGCAAAATATAGTTGGCAAATGAGCTGAGACTGTTTGCTTCCAGTTGTGTAAACTGACTAAACTTTCAAACCATCAGTTTTCATAGTTGAGGGCAGTCCTGTCATCTAACATGGGCATTCCTTTGAGTTTTGAAAAGTAAAGAATATTGTCCGTCCACTGTGATCTCTTTGACTATAAATAAGTTCTTATTCTCCCTTGATATCGATAACATAAACATGGTAACTTTTCTTTGAAGAAAAGCAATAAGATGTACTAGGTTGAAAAAAATTCTAGGGTACTGTAGTATCTCCTTGGCCCTGTTATTTTACCCATGTTAGATTTTTTTTAGTCTTAAGCATGGTACAATGGCTCTGTTTATACAATCCTCATAGAATTGCTTGAGCTTTATCTGGACATGGCTGTATTGCATGAACTGCTAGCTTGCCTTTATTTATTAATTAACCTGATGTGGCTTGATGCAGTTCTTGGTCCCATAGCATGGTTCACTACTCCGTTGGTTTCTGAGAATGCGTGCATGCTAGCAAGTTTAGGTTGGTCGCCTACTGGAGTTTTCTTTACTCTAATTGGTCTTGGTCTGCTAGCATATTTCTGTACTGAAAATAGCTTCTATGCTACAATACTAACCATACATATAGCTAGTTTCATTTCTGAATAACATGATTACTAGCATCGACTTATGTTTTGTATGATCTGTGTGTATAGATAAAGCTGATGGTTTGATTGTGTGTTTCCTACCTCATTGTCTTACTGGATGTAAAGAGAAAAAACTGAACTTTTTGGTGTATGTAATTTGGCAGTTGGTTGTGTGTCACAGCGACAGTGCTTGCACCTTCCTCTGTTCCAGATGTTGACTTGCGGGTGAACGACTTGTCAATGAGCATGTAGTAGCAGCTCTCACCTCTTGTGACGGCAGTGAGTTTGCTGCGTTGCAACCGCCTCCTTCGACTGTTGTTCAGGTAATTGTTTGGTCTCCTCCCCACTCTACCCAATGCTATGTGGTACCTGGCATTCAAGTTGTGGTAATTTCTATGATTGGGGCTTGGCTTGTGGGGTGGTCATCTCGACATGCATGCTCTGTGTGTGTGATGAGAACAATATGTCCTTGTCAAGTGGAAAGGCTCATGGCAGCTTATGCTTTGATTTGGGTACTTGGATGCGAACTCGATGTTTATATTCCTGATCTCTGTTCTTTGTTCATGTCGAGTAACAGAGAACCATTCATTGACATGGTTATAGACTTGTAGATCTAGTCTGTTGATGTTCCTATGGTTGTGTTTGGATTATGTGAAGGTTGTCTATGTGTTCCTATGCTTATCCCTGTTAAATCTACTGTTTGGAGGTGCTAATGTTTAGGTTTGTGCATGACACTACGAGCAGCTTGCAACTGTTATCTCCTTTTTTTTATTTCTGCATGCTTTGGGGCTATTGCTTAAATATATAATTTATAGAATTGGGTAGTAAAGGAAATTACTACACCTAATTGAATTGAGCTAGAACTTGGTTTGACTTCTATTGCCTAAATTGTTAGTTTAACCGGATTAATTACTTGACCTGATGTGGCTAACTACTGTTCCTGTTCCCATAGCATGGTTTGCTATTGTGCTGGTGTCTTCCTGATCATGTATGCTAGCATGTTTAGCTTAGTTTCCTACTGGAGGTTGCAGTTCTGATTTCCTTACCCTAATATGGTTAGAGGAGTGGCAATTTAGTTGATTCTTACCAAATTCCTCGATCTAGTTATGTTATGCATTCGTTGATGTACTCTTGTTCCATTATTCAGTTGTATCATTCCCTGTGTTTTTAGTTGATCTTTTGCTGACTCATTTCAAATCTTAGTTGGGATCAGATCAACATCTCGATCTGAAACAAATGGCTGGCAACCACTTTAGTTGAGAGAAAGAGAATTTCTTTAACCAAGATTTTCTT
The DNA here is from genome assembly GCA_021437245.1 of Aegilops speltoides. NCBI lineage: Eukaryota > Viridiplantae > Streptophyta > Magnoliopsida > Poales > Poaceae > Aegilops > Aegilops speltoides. The sequence continues at coordinate 62,337 of JAHHZJ010001978.1, forward strand.
GTCTGTGTATGTCATAACTTGTAGATGGACATTGAGATTCTGTTTTCACTAGTTCTTCCCTTGACCAATAGTAACAACTATTTCTGGACTCTTGGTCGTAACATAATTTCTCCTATTGTTGTAGGATTCAATCATGTTGCTCCACATAATATGTCGTTGTAATGGACACCAGTGCTGATGTGCTCGTCTTGTTTTTTGATTTTGTATGGCTCAGATTAATATGGCTGAGAAGCTTGGCGTATAGGCATCACGGAACCACGGGCCGCCGAGCAAAGTTATTACCAGCCGTGCCTTTGGCGACCACAACTTTTGGTCAGCGAAGCGGCTTTGCCTATGCTGGCACTCACTCCCGCGCGGCGCATTTGTTGCCTGCTTCCTTTTCCACTCCTCCCGCCATGCCCCTTCGGTGGCCTTGTCTTCCACTCCGACCTATGTGGTAAGCCACTGGATCATCCCTCTGCTCTTTCTCTGTTTGATCTTGGTGCATTTTGTTTGGAGTTGTTTGGGTTCATGGTTCCAAGTGTAGAATTATTTTATGTATGGAAAGATAGATGTGGTTCCAGACACAACTCTAGTGTGGTTATCTCTAATTGGTGGTGCATTGTCACTGGTCTGCTGCATCTGTGTTTAGAGGTTCAGGTTGTACCAGATTTTTGGTCTTTGTCTTGGTGATTGTTCCCTTAATAACTATTCTCTGTGTCATGTTCTTGCACCTGCTTGGATGATTAGCACAGTATAATATACTATAGTTCACAGAACCCTGTTGTGGATGTCTTCCTGTGATGGCGGTGTGTGTGCCAGCCATGGTGCCGGCTGTGGATGTCTTCCTGTCATGGTGACCATCTGGCCATCCATAAACTGTGGTTTACTTGTGTTTTTAGACGATCCTTCGCTGACTCATTTCAAAGCTTATTTGGATCAGATCAACATCTTGTTGATCTGAAACAAATGGCTGACAATCACTTTAGTTCATAGAAAGAGAGGTTTTATTTAACTAAAATTTTCTGGTAGGTGTAGAGAGATATTGAGATTTTGGTTTCACTAGTTCTTCCCTTAACCAATACGTAGTAATGAATAAATCTGGGCTCTTGGTCTTCTTAATATAATTTTTCCGCCAAGTGAGCATGAGCGTCGCAATCCTTCTAATATCAGAAGAGTTTGGCTGGAGTCGAGCAGCCGTTGGCTTCATCCAGTCTTCTTTATTTTGAAACATCATTTTTCTTAGTTGAGGCAGTCATGTCCTCTAACATGGGCATTTCTTCGAGTTTTGAAAAGTAACGAAGATTGTCGAGTTTTGAAAAGTAAGAAGGCTAGCAAGTTTTGGTTGGTCTCCTATCTGGAGCTTTCTTTACTCAAAATGGTCTTGGTCTGCTACTGTACCATGTTAACATATTTCTGCTACTATATGATATTTGTGTATAGATAAAGTTGATGGTTTGGTTGTGGTGTTTCCTTGTCTTGTTGGTAGTAATGAGAAAAGACTGATCTTCTTTGTTGTATGTAATTTGGCAGTTGGTTTTGTGTCACAACGGCAGTGCTTGCACCTTCCTCTATTGCGGATGTCGACTTGCGAGTGAATGACTTGTCAATGAGCATCTAGCAGCAGCTCCCGCCTCGTGCAACGACAGCGAGTTCACTGCGCTGCAACCACCTCTCCTTTGCCTGTCATTCAGGTAATTGTTTTGTCTCCTCCCTAGTCTGCTATGTGGTACCTGGCCATTGTGACGAGGCCATGTTATGATCTTGTCATTCAAGTTGTGGTAATTTCTATGGTGGGGCTTGGCTTCGAAGTACCAAGTATACCAACACAATTGTGTTTTTCTCAGGATTTTGGGTTGCATGAATTAATCTCTCTCTCTCTCTCTCTCTCTCTCTCAATATTGGATCTGGTTTGTCAGTTTATCAGTATATAAGTAGTGTTTTTGAATCTGCATTGTTCATCTCCTCCTGTATCTGTATGGTGCATGACTTGCTTTTCTCATGCATGCAGATTAGAGCGAGCATATATGTGAGAGGCGGTGCCCAGCTGGAGAAGCATACGTTGGCGTCTAAGCCTGGTGTCTTCACCGGACGTCCCATTGTTGCCATGGATGCCAGAAGAATTCGGACCACACCAATGGCGCCTTGTTATTTCATTCCCTCGGAGAAGTTGCGTACATGTATATGGCTTTGGTTTGTGTTTGAAATAAAAAGGGCATGTGTGTGCCCTGGTGTATCCATTTAGTTTCTGCAGCCGACCCATGTTGCTGAAAGGTGTTGGGCGCATATGTATAGGTTGATGAAGATTATTGTCTGCCATGTTGCTGAAAGATGAAATCAAAACAAATGTGTCTACCTCTTTGAGGATCTAAACATGATATTTTGGTGCTTGTTCTGAGGACCCGTGCCTATGGATGTGGACCTGTTACCAGATCCATTTGCTTTGCTTTGCTTGTGAAATAAGAGAAAAAGGATGGCTTGAACATTGTTTAGAAAGATAAATTACAAACTCTGGAAAAGAATAGTTGATTTTTGACATCCTCAAAGAAAGCAAAATAGAATAGCTTGACTGACTTGAAAAGGTTAGTTTACTAAAAAGGAAATGGAGAGACCAATGTAAAACAAAAAGAAAACTAATTCCCTTTCCTTCTGCCACCTCATCGATCCGCTGTCTAACTTGTGCCACCTCACCGATCCGCGGTCTAACTTGTGCCACCTCATTGATCCGCGGCACATCCTTCCTTCTGCCCTTGGACCATGCCCTCCTCATTCCAACTCCCAAGCCTAAACCAGCATTCTAAAACCATCCTCACCTCTCTATATATTACTAGAACTAGCAATCCATCCGCGTGCGGGGTGCGCGTGTGACTTGGACTTGGGGCTTGGTGAGGGTGAGGATGAGGATGAGGCGCAGGCGACGGCGACGACACGAGAGAAGATCACGCCGTCCATTCCCACTTCGAGCTTCTTCTTCGTTTGTTTCCTCGGATGAGAAAGGTCGATGTGACAACAAGCAGCTGAAGGCGGGCAGCAGCGGGAAGCGACGAATTGATTCCACTGTGAGTTTTCAAAATCAGGCAAGTCCAGCTCCATACCAAGTGCTGCGTAGGATCTCTCAACTCCAGCTCCATTTGGCTCCCTCAAACTCCAGCTCCATGCCAACTGCTGCGTTTAATAAAATAACTTATACAAGCCCTACCGCCAGCTTTATCTTGTATTCATTCAGACTTGTTTGCCTGTCTAGGAAATAGATTGTTGTTTAATTTTGTATTGGACAAGTGATCCCAAGGTGAGGTTGGCTGGACAATGACAACAATGTCATCCATGACGTCTCGTCTGGGGGGTCACTTTACAATTGTGTATTGCATCGAGGATGGACTCCCGCGATCCAACTATAATATATAGAGCAATACTACAAGAAAATCCAATCTACTCCCGTGGGTTGTGCTTCTGCTATCGCCATGGACGACGACGGCTCCTCCTCCCCCTCGCCGCTGCGCGTGGTGATCTGCCCGTGGCTCGCCTTCGGCCACCTGCTGCCATGCCTCGACATCGCCGAGCGCCTGGCGTCGCGCGGCCACCGCGTGTCCTTCGTCTCCACGCCGCGCAACATCGCGCGCCTCCCACCGGTCCGGCCGGCCGTGGCACCGCTCGTCGACTTTGTGGCGCTGCCGCTCCCGCGCGTGGACGGCCTCCCGGAGGGCGCCGAGTCGACGAACGACGTCTCGCACGACCAGTTCGAGCTCCTCCGGAAGGCCTTCGACGGCCTGGCCGCGCCCTTCTCCGAGTTCCTGCGCGCCGCGTGCGCCGACGGAGCTGGCAAGAGGCCGGACTGGCTCATCGTCGACACTTTCCACCACTGGGCCGCCGCGTCCGCCGTCGAATATAAGGTTCGAAGAAGCCATTTTCCTCCGTTGCTTAAATTCCATATGCTCTCTCCGTTCTACTATAACGTAGTGCATATAGATTTTCTAAAAATCAAACTTAGCAAACGTTGACCAAGTTTATGAAGAAAACTGTCTATATCTATATATTTTTTTACGATGAATCGTCTATATCTATAATGTCAAACATATACAATATGAATATTTAACTCACCATGTATTCGATGATTTACATTTTGTATTCTAAATCTAAATATGTTTCTCTCTATACATGGTTAAAGTTTGTAAAGTTTGACTTATGAAAAAAAAATATCTGCACTACATTATAGGACAGAGGGAATTATAGGACAGAGGGAGTATATCAACGTGTAATATTGTGATTTGCTATAGGTTCCATGTGTGATGCTTCTCCTGGGAGCCGCAACCGTGATCGCCACCTGGGCTAGTGGGGTGTCCGAGCACGCCGCGGCCGCCGTCGGAAAAGAGCGATCAGCAGCCGAAGCTCCAAGCTTCGAGACGGAGAGGAGAAAACTGATGATCACCCAGAACGCATCGGGGATGACGGTCGCCGAGCGATACTTCCTGACGCTCATGCGGAGCAATCTCGTGGCTATCCGGAGCTGCGCCGAGTGGGAGCCCGAGAGCGTCGCTGCCCTCACCACGCTCGCGGGCAAGCCGGTCGTTACTCTCGGCCTCCTCCCACCCTCGCCAGAGGGAGGCCGCGGCGTCAGCAAAGAGGACGCCGCCGTGCGCTGGCTCGATGCACAGCTGGTCAAGTCGGTGGTTTACGTCGCGCTGGGGAGCGAGGTGCCGCTGCGCGCGGAGCAGGTGCACGAGCTGGCCCTCGGGCTGGAGCTCTCGGGGGCACGCTTCCTCTGGGCCCTGCGGAAGCCGTCCGGCGTGCAGGATGCCGACATCCTCCCTCCGGGGTTCGAGGAGCGCACGCGCGGCCACGGCCTCGTGGTCACCGGGTGGGTTCCTCAGATCAGCGTGCTGGCGCACGGCGCCGTGGCCGCGTTCCTGACGCACTGCGGGTGGAACTCGACCATCGAAGGGCTCCTGTTCGGCCACCCGCTGATCATGCTACCCATCTCTAGCGACCAGGGGCCCAACGCGCGGCTCATGGATGGAAGGAAAGTCGGGATGCAGGTGCCGAGAAACGAGAGCGACGGGTCATTCACCCGGGAAGACGTCGCCGCGACGGTGCAGGCCGTCGCCATGGAGGAAGACGGCAGGAGGGTCTTCACGGCCAACGCCAAGACGATGCAGGAGATCGTGGCCGACAGCGCATGCCATGAGAGGTGCATCGACGGGTTTATTCTGGCGCTCAGATCCTACAAGGCATGAAAGCGTTTTTGGCATTAAAGCGTTTTTAGTTTTCCCCCATGACACATGTAACTTTATTCGTGTGAAATTTGATCTAGTGGTAACTTTCTAGTTGACTGGTTCATGCCAGATCATGGACAACCTAATAAGGTTACTCTGGTAAGCTGCCGGTTTTTAGTATATCGTAAGCAGACGGTTTTTTACTCTACAGTAAGCTTATACTATGTAGAGTAAAACCCTAGATATGGGGAATGATAATCTTTCCTACAAGAAAGATATGGGTAGCGGCGAACCAACCTGTGGTTGGATGGTTAGAGGGACCGTGGTATCCCAGCCCATCAAGGTTTCATGATTTCAAAATACTCTGCAAATTCAAAGAGAGGCTCTCTCTGAGAAATACTCAGGCCTTCCTACCGCTGTGGGCAGAATTATGAAAAACCGGATGTGCAATTGTGAAATTTGACATCCAATCTACAATCCGAGAAAAACCGGACTTCAGATCCTTCTCACCTGCTTCTATTTGCAAAATTATTGCATGGAAGCCTCGGCACAGCAAAATCATGGTCTTGACACTGTAGGGATAAGCTGGTCCATATAGGGGAGGGGAGGGGAGGGGAGGTAACGGAGAGTTGGAGATGTGTACCGGCTAAGGGCCTCGTCCGGTGTGTGCGTCCCAGGCCGCCGACGCAAGGAGGGACCGGACGGGAGACACGGTGTGTGCAGAGGATAGATCGCCTGGGCGGGGATGACTTGCAGGCCATGGCGCCGGCAGGAGGCGGGGAGACGCCGGACACCTGCTTCTTTGCGTGGCCACATCCCGAAGAAATTGGGGCCCCGTCAGGGATGGCCGCATCCACCGCGTCCGGTGCGTCTGACGCCACTGCTACGAGGACGACTGGGAGCGGAGGGACGGCAGGAGGGAGCAGCTCTAAATGCCAGCGTGGGTACTGGGTAGGCAAGCGGCAGACTCTAGCGCAGAAGATGAAGAGAGCCATGGAATCGGGGAATCAGTGAGGAGAGTAATTGAGGTGTCGTATCGATTCGACTTTCTCAACTTCTGTAAATAAAAGACCCACGACTGAATAGTTTTCTCTAGTGAAAAATTTAGAAATAGGCTAGTGGGAATGCTGACATGGCACAATGGTGACGTGGAGGGCTGCATGTTGAAAGAATTAGGTGTAGTGGGGATCAACTATTTAGGTATTATAGATGCCTTGATGGCGGTTCTAAAAAAAAGCGATGCGCATTTAGTGCGAGAAAACGTTCCAGTAGATGACGAGGTGCCTACGGTGATTTCATAAATTTCAAGATGATATGCTGGCTCAGTCTTTCAAAGGTGCTCGTAAGGGTAGAGTGTGCGTGTGTGTTTTTTTAGAACGAAGACGCACGATGCGTCCGGCTTTAAATTAATAAAGCCCATCGACAGGCAGCATCCACAGAGTGCAATACAGGAGAAACATCCTAAAGGATAAACTGGCCGAAGCCAAAAGTATTAAACATGCAACCGGCCTCAGCATGAGAGGAAAGGACATAAATACTAGCACACAGGGCAGCCAGTCAAATAAAACACCAAAATAGCACCATGAGCAGCATCTTAGGTACGGGCTTCCACCTGAATCGTGCGGATCCGCTCCATGGCCTCCATCATCCGATCTGCATCACGCCGTTTCCCCAACGGAGTCCATGTCTGGAGGAACACGTGGCATTTGAAAATAATGTCAGGATGGTTAGGGAACTTGTGTTCGATAGTCATTTTATTGCGGGTGGTCCAAAGAGACCAACTGCGCCCTCATGGCGCCACAACACACGCCCGAAGCTACCCTACGAGCAAGAAGGATCCTACGAAGGTCGAGGCGAATTGGGATTCAGTCTGCGCAAAAGCCTTACGGACGGCACTCGTGCAAAGCGGGCTAGATGGCACTTGAAAAAGATGTGGTTGGCATCTTCATGCGCTCCTAAGCGCGCAAGAGCCATCCGAAGGGCCATGTCTAATGGCAATGTTGTTAGAAGAAGGAGGCGATCACGGAATAGTTGCCATAGAAACACTTTGATCTTCAAAGGGATGGGCGCTTTCCATAGCCCCTAGCTATGTCGAGAGTCGGTCCTCGGTCGACTTATTGTAGAGGATTGGACCGAGAACTTCACGGAGCTCGAGAGGGACCACAAGACCGTGTCGTCCTCGGGGAGGAGAAATACCTGCGAGTAGCTAGGAGCCCGCCCCGGCTAGCTCGTTCGTGGGTGAAGTGGCCTTTGAAAGATATGGCGGGGGTTGGATCTAAGCGCATCACCACCAAAATGTCGGCGTTAGTGGCGGTTGGTAGATGCCAAAGTGACTACGCCAAGAGGTTCCGTCCCAAGCCAATGGTCGAGCGAACGCGTGGAGTTCCGTTCTTACGCAGAACTTGGCCCCTAACGTGAAGGCGGGCTTAACGGCTGAATTCCATTCCGAAAAGGCGATCCTTCGCCTTTGAGGTAAGAAATTCCCATCGGGAAAATATTTGTACGGAGGATATCATCCCAAAGCCCTTGTTAGATTACGGGAGAGTTTCGGATCCACTTGACGAAGTGCCACATTCATGAGTTTGGAGTTAAGGATCCCAAGACCACCAAATTTCTTTGGACGGCAAAGCGTCGTCCACTTGATTAGGTGGTATTTCTTTTTGGTCCCAGTTCCTTCTCAAAAGAACTTAGACCTGGGGGTGTCGAACTTGGCGTGGACACCGTCAGCCAGCAGGAACATGCCCATAGTAAACAAGGGCAGGGAAGACAAGCTGGAGTTAGTCAGAATCAACCTGGCCGCAGAGGATAAGAACACGCGCGCCGAGGCTAACCAGTTCGCCACCTTGCCGTATAAAGGTTCCCATTCGAGAATCGAGATGTGTTTGTCCGAAATGGGAAGACCTAGGTACTTAAATGGAAAACTCCTAGTTTACAGTTAAGTAGGTTGGCAATCTGGTGGCGGTGATTGTCCATCCCTATGGCAATCACCTCACTCTTGAAAAGTTAATCTTGAGGCGGAGATGATCTCGAAAGCGAGAAGGATGAGCTTAATCGAGGCTACACTATGGTCGTCGGGCTCGAAGAGAAGCAAGGTGTCGTCCGCGTATTAAAGATGAGTGATCCCTCCGGGGCATAAGTGTGGCACCACACCGCGAATGTGACCGGCGGTCTTGGCCTTATTCACCATGGCCGAGAGGGCATCAGCAACAAAGTTGAAGATCAAAGGCGAGGAGGGATCTCCTTGTCTGAGTCCACGTTTGTTGCGGAAGAAGTTCCCACTTCTCCATTAATCGACACCATGATCGGGCCCCCCGAGACCAGTTGCATTATGCGATGAATGAAACCCGACTCGAAACCCTTCCGAGTGAGTACCTCACGGATGAACTCCCAGTTCACTCGATCGTAGGCTTTCTCGAAATCGAGCTTAAAGAGCACGGCCAGATGACGCGTGCGCTTAAGCTCGTGAACAATCTCTTGCAATACCACCGGGCCTTCCAGGATGTTACGGCCTTTGAGAAAACCGGACTGGCTGCGGTCAATCACACGCTGAGCAACCGGGGCAAGACGCGTAGTGTATGCCTTGGAGCATAATTTGAAAGGGACATTAATAAGAGTAATAGGGCGGTATTGCTTAATCGAATCGGCCCCCTTCACTTTAGGAATGAGGCTGATGACGCCGTAGTTGAGGCGCGAGATGTCGACCGTGCCAAGCGCAAAACCGTTGATAATATCGTAGAAAATGTCCTTGAGCGCCGGCCAAAACCGCCGGAAGAAGATCACCGGCCAGCCATCCGGCCCAGGCGCGGTATCGTTCTTCATCGAGCCAAGCGCATCGTCGATCTCCTGCGTGGAGAAGGACAAGGCAAGGCCATCGTTTTCGGCTTGCGACACCCGTGATTCTTCCCCCCAAAAGTCATCAGCAGTCGCAGAACCTTCCCTTCCGCCGTTCCCAACAGGGTAAGGAAGAACTCGCAGAACCTTCCCTTCCGCGTGTGTGTGTGTTTAATAGGGGTGAATGTACGCGCGTGTATATGAACGCTTGTGTGTGTACTGTGTTAAAAAATAATATAGGGTAACCTTTTTGAAATTTCACATAAATTGCATAGTACCTAATTCTTTTCTCATATATAATCTGAAATAGTAGCATTCTTCATGAATCAGTATCCCCCTTGAATCTAATATCACACATATTTTATGTACACTGCATCAACCAAATATCCACATTATGTACCATGAATAAATAAGTGTAAGAAAAATCATGGAAGAAAGAATAGGGCGCAATACTAATTTACCATGGCTTCTCCAAACGAGAAAGATGCAACATGAAAGAAAAAAAATGATGCTAGACTCCCCACTGCCCATGGCGCCCCTTTCATCACCCTCTAAACATTTTGCCGAGCCTCAAAACCTTCAACAACATATTCTCGCCACTTGATCAAAATGACAATCCTCTCATGTGCTTCTATGCTGACCTCCACACAAACTTATAGCCTGAATGTGGAGCATATTGCTAGAATTTTTAGATCCTCGTATTTTTCCTCCATATCATCGATTGCTAGATCAAACTTTTATTCTTTTGTTAGATTCAGGTATCATCAACTTGTTTCCTTCTATAAATCCTAACACAATCGTTTACCTTTATAGATCGGAAGGCCCAAGAACGGTTTCACCTCCACACTGTAGTGCAAGGGAACCCAAAATTATCACCAACAACACCAAGGGCGGTAGAAACGCTAAGGGATCCCCTTAATCGCCTTGAATGCCCAGGTTCTTGCCCGGGAGATGAAAACAACCAAAAAAAGAAACAAACTTGGAGCTAAACTCTGTCTTCAAACTCCTTGCGTGCACCCTGCTCGATCCTACATAAAATGAGATGTCTCCCGAATCTGTGTTGGTCTTTCTCAATGCTATCGGGCTCACATGGCCATATTCTCGACAGTTTTGGGTTGATCCAATGTCCGAACTTTTGATTCGGAGTTGGCCTCAAAGCATGGAGGGGTCTAGATCATTCATTGTAAACATGATGTGAATAAGGTCAAGGTGGTCCTTGCTTTTGCCTAGTGTTGGCTCTTACATGTGTGTACTCGATGTTCTCTTTATCTAATATACAAGCCAGATAAAAGAACACTTTTTTCTTACTACACTAGGTACCGCAGTGTATTGCCACATCTTTCTCATCGATACAGATGTAACCCTGTTTGAGTCAACAAAGATTTGGGTCATTCGTGAAGAAAATAAAAACAAACTGTACATCTAAGATAATTTACACTCAAAGTTTCGAATAGTTGGTTGCATCGTTTGGAGGGGCATCATCCTACAGCTATGTGTGTTTCGCTAGAAATGGATTTTGTCGCTAATGGCGAGCTATTGAGTGATTTAGCACTAATTTAGCTTTCCTTTGTTATGGTTAAGATGCTTCAATGCTATGCCTTTGAGTATTGATGTTTGATTGTATCTTTATTTTGCATGATTAAGAAAAAGCTAAAAAGTTTTTGCTTTGCCATAACTTTTCGTACCATTTGACCGAGCCGCCGCACAACAACAATTGACATATCGGACGCGAATGTTTGGTCTATGGGTGTATATACACGCTATATAATAAAATGTCAAAAAATCAAACTCTCTTTTGAAATAAATTTGACCTTACACAGTACTTGTACAAAAAATCACAAAAAGAAAACCTCCCGTTGACTTCAGGGCAATTTTTTTAGCCCAAAATACTCTAAATGGTGTCTTGTGTATTCGTAAAAATTTATATACTAGTGCAAAAGAAAGTCAAGTTTATTCAAAAATCTTCAAAACTTTTTTGAATTTTTTAATTATTATAATATTTTTTCCATATCGGATTATACCCAGGAACCCAAGTACGTGCTATTTAGAACTTTGGTTGCACTTGCACCAATATAAGAGCGTTTTCTACACGTGTAAAAAGCACTCTTATATTGTATTTCCTCCCTCGCAAAATAAATGTCCCAAGTTTAGTACAATTTTATACTAAAGTTTTTTTGATAAAGTAAAAACCTTATTTCTCAAATAATGGCAAGATAGTTTACAATGAGGTGAGAAATAAAATCTAGGATATCACCTTCCCGTCTGAAGATCTACTAGCTAGAGATGATTTAGCTATACAATCAGCGACACAGTTTGCTTCCCTAGGGCAGTTACTTACTTCATACTTCGCATAATCCAGACCCATCTATTTGCTCTCAAGAAGAATAGCCGCTTCCCGTCCGAGGAGAGTTTCAGAGTTGAGAGCACACACTGCATTTGAGCTATCCGATTTGATGTGTAGGATGTTACACCCAATCTTGGCTGCCAGAGAGAACCCATTTCGGATCGCAATCATCTCTACCGCATCCACTGACACCACATGTGGTATGAACCATGAAGCACCCGCTATAAAGTCGCCATGTTCATCTTGTGCCACTGCTCCTGTGCCTGCAGCCATATTTTCGGCGCTAAAAGATGCGTCGACATTAATTTTAACCACTCCTCTCGTTGGCTTGTGCCACATGTGATCACGCTTCACCATCAGCTGGTTTGGTGTTTACGAGCGATAAAGTTCGTCGCTAGAACTCGTATTGATATAGCAGTTTGGTGCGGGTCTCAGATTGTCTCGCCCTTAACAATTTGTCGTCGTTGCCACCAAATATACCATCCTGCCACCGCAGTTAACTCGGCCACAGATAGAGCGTGTTTTGAATCGTGACGCTCTATGAGGGTAGCCAAAGTGAATGCGCCCGAACGGTCCTCCGCTACAACTTTCTGAACTTCAGCCTCAAGTCCCAGCTCCTTCCATATATCCTTCGCCCTCTTACATGTAAATAAACAGTGTTGAGCATCCTCAAATCCTGATTGGCATATCGGGCATTGTCCTGTAACTGGTACCTGGCGGCTTGCTAGGGTACCATAGCATGGTAAAACTCCCCTAATCACCTTCCACACGAAGTGCTTAACTTTTCCAGGAATTCTCAGTCCCCACACTCGTTTCCAGATATGATTTGGCCGACTGCCTTGTGCTGCACTTTGGTTCTCCATGCCTCCAAATTGGTGTTGGAATTGCACATGATAAGCCGACCGCACAGTGAAGACACCAGATCGATTGTAATGCCATGATACAAAATCTTCCATCACCTGCACTCGGAGAGGTATTTGTAAGATCCGGTGTACATCAACTTGCCAGAAAACATCTCGGATCAAACTCTCATCCCATTGCCCAGTATAAGGGTCGACTAATTCCTCAACCTTGCTCAACATAGTTGCTCCCCTTGGATTTATAACTTTCCTTGTTTCACTAGTGGGAATCCAAGGATCATTCCAGATATTTATCTGTGAGCCCGTACTCACGCGCCAAATGCATCCTCTCTTGAAAGTTTGTATACCCGATACAATACTTTGCCAAGTGAAAGAAGATCCCTTCATAGGTCCTGCCAAGAGTATATTTCCATCAGGGTAGTACTTTGCACCTAGAACTCGTGCACACAAAGATTCAGGATTCTAGAGTAAGCGTCAACACTATTTTGCTAATAAAGCAAGATTAAAACTGTGTAGGTCCCTAAACCCCAATCCACCCTTACTATTCGGGATGCATAAGTTCCACCATGCAAACCAATGCATCTTCTTCTTTTCCTCGCTATCCCCCCACCAAAAACCCGCAATCTCGTTTGTAATTGCCTTGCATATACTTTTGGGAAGTTTAAAAACTGACATAGCATAAGAGGGGATTGCTTGAGCTACTGCCTTCAACAATATCTCTTCCCCCTTCATTGAGAGCACCTTCTCCTTCCAACCCTTAATTCTTTGGCAAATTCTATCAATAAGGTGTTGAAAAACAGTCACTTCTATCCACTCCCACCACAGTGGGAAGCCCCAAGTATTTATCTGTTAATGCCTCAGTTAGAATATCCAGTTTTGTACAAACCTCTTCTCTAACCAGCACACTTGTATTTGGACTGAAGAAAATGCTCGATTTAGGAGTACTTACACACTGCCCACTACTCCCACAGTAAACTTCTATAATTCTTTTTAGTGTGTTTGCATTCTGAACATTTGCTTTCATAAGAATCAGTGAATCATCTGCAAAAAGCAAGTGGGATATAGATGGTGCATCTCTGCATACACGTAGCCCTTCCATGCCACCCACTTCTTCTTCATGAGCTAGTAGGCTAGACAGCCCCTCCGAACAAATCAAGAATAGGTATGGAGATAGAGGATCTCCCTGCCTTAAACCTCTTGATGGTATGATCTCCTCTGTTTCCACTCCATTGAACCTTATTCTATATGTCATTGAGGAGACACATTGCATTATCATTTCCACCCAGACCGGATGAAATACCATTTTTCAACATCATTTGTTCTAGAAAGCCCCATTCTACTCTATCATATGCCTTCATCATGTCCAATTTTACTGCACAAATCCCATTCGAGCCATGGGTCTTCTTCTTTATTGCATGAAAGCATTCATAAGCTACTAACACATTGTCAGTTATAAGTCTTCCAGGGACAAAAGCACTCTGTGTTGGAGATATTACTTCTGGAAGTATCTTCTTGAGCCTATTTGCAATCATTTTTTATATGATTTTGTAAACCACGTTGCACAAACTAATAGGTCGATATTGTGTAATTACTTCTATCAACCTTAGGAATTAACACACTATTTGTTTGGTTCCAACCGCTCGGTACTTTCCTGTTATGGACTGCCTCTAGCACCTCATCACTAAGTTCATCACCTAGGATGTGCCAGAATCGTTTGAAAAAGATTGCATGCAGTCCATCGGGCCCGGGTGCCTTCATATCCCCAATCTGAAATAGGGCCTTCCGTACCTCCTCTCGCGTGTAGGGCGCCATCAACGTTGTGTTCATTTCCGTAGTGACTTTTGGTTTCACCGTATGCAACAATCCTTGGTCATATTTTGTAACATCAGATGAAAAAAGACCAGAGAAATAATTTGAAATAAGCGGGTTGAGGTTATCGTTTCCCTCCACCCACCCATTATTATATATTATCTTTCGGTTTCTTAATCAGATTCCTCCTCTTCCTAGCAGAGGCAAAACTATGAAAATACCGACTGTTGCGATCGCCTCTACGGAGCCATTTAACGTTGCCTCTCTGGGTCCAGAAAATTTCCTCTTGGTCTAGCAAGTTTTCTATCAATACTGATAATTAATTATTTCTGCCTCGAACGAACCTCATTTGTGAATGGGGCTTGCAACAGCTTTTCCAACTCCTTTTGAGCTTCATTCAAGCGAAATCGAGGTCCTTTGAGGACTTTCCTGTCCCATTCATGCAGATCACGATGGACAACATCCACTCTCTCTTTCAAAGTGCTATAAAGGCCTCGTGGTGTGCCTTTTGCCATGATGTTTTTATAATCTCTTCCACCGTTTCTTCTTCCAGCCACCTTGCTTCAATGCGCCGTTTGAACTGTGGTTTTGCTTCTGCCACACCCGCAAGGTACTCTGTATCCAGCATTATGGGCCTGCGATCTGATTTGCCCATCTCGAAGTTACACAGGCCTGCATATGGGTGCATACTTATCCACCCTCCATTCATCACAGCTCGATCAAGTCGCTCTTTCAGACCACCCCGGAACCACGTGAATTTATCCCCCACGTATCCCAGGTCTTTGAGCTCACAGTCTGTCAATGCATCTTGGAAAGCTCGCAAACGAGCTTGCTGTCTTGGCGCCCTCCCTCCTTTTCCGACGACAGTAAGATCTCATTAAAATCACCAATAATGACCCAAGGTAACATAGACTGAGCATGCAAGTCTCATATATATTGGTATGTACGATCCTTGTGCTCCCAGCTTGGTTCTCCATATATACCCGTCATTCTCCAAATATCACCATTTGTCTCATGCACGTGAACATCAATCCCTCCTCGTGCGGTGGTCTGGGAGTAGATCCTCACCTCCTTCTTCCAGACCATTAGCAAACCGCCCGTTCTACCATCTGAGCAAGGTGCTACAATTCTCTCTGTTGGGGAACGTTGCAGAAAATTAAAATTTTTCCTACGGTTTCACCAAGATCCATCTATGAGTTCATCTAAGCAACGAGTCAAGGGAGAGAGTTTGCATCTACATACCACTTGTAGATCGCGTGCGGAAGCTTGCAAGGTGATGATGGAGTCGTACTCGGCGTGATTCAGATCACCGATGTCCAAGTGCTGAGCGGACAGCACCTCCGCGTTCAACACACGTGCGGGACGAGTGGCGTCTCCTCCGTCTTGATCCAGCAAGGAGGAAGGAGAGGTTGAGAAGACAACTCCACCGGCAGCACGACGGCGTGGTGATGGTGGAGAAGCGAGACTCGGCAGGGCTTCGCCAAGCGCTTGCGGAGGAGAAGTGTTGGGGAGGGAGGGCTGCGCCTTGGAGATGGGTACAGCAGCCCCCTCCTTCCCCCTTATATAGGCCCCCAGGCGCCGGCCCTGAGATCCAATCTCCAAGGGGGCGGACAAAGGTGGAGTGCCCCAAGCCAAGTGGGCGCCCCACCCCTAGGGTTTCAACCCTAGGCGCGGGGGTGGGCCTGGGGCGCACCATCGCACTATGGGCTGGTTCCCCTCCACTTCAGCCCATGGGGCCCTCCGGGATAGGTGGCCCCACCGGTGGACCCGGGACCCTTCCGGTGGTCGGTACATTCAGGAGACCGGAACTTTCCGATGGCGGAATGTTGGGGAGCGTAGTAATTTCAAAAATTTCCTACGCACACGCAAGATCATGGTGATGTATAGCGAGAGGGAGAGTGTTGTCTCGTACCCTCGTGAGACCGTGGCGAGCGATCACGGCGTAGAGGAAGTAGTCGACGTTCTCCTCGCGATCCGACCGATCCGCGCCGTCACTCCGGTGCCCCGAGTTCTTGACACACGTACAGCTCGATGGCGTCCCTCGTACTCGATCCAGCCGAGTGTCGAGGAGAGTTCCGTCGACCGACGGCGTGGTGGCGATCTTGATGTTCTACGGTAGCGAGCTTCGCCTAAGCAGCGACGATATGACCGAGGTGGAATATGGTGGAGGGGGCACCGACACGGCTAAGGAACGATCCGTAGATCAAACTTGTGTCTTCTAGGGTGCCCCTGCCCCGTATATAAAGGAGCAAGGGGTGCGGCCGGCCTAGAGGAGGCGCTGGAAGAGTCCTACTCCCACCGGAGTAGGACTCCCCTTCCTAGTTGGAGTAGGATTGGGGAGGGAAGAAGGAAGGCGCCGCCCCCTCCTTGTCCTATTCGGACTAGGGGGGAGGGCGCGGCCTGCCTGGCCGCCCCTCCTCTTCTCCCTCGAGGCCCACTAAGGCCCAATAGCCTCCGGGAGGGTTCGGTAACCCCGGTTTTCGGTAAAATCTGATTTCACCGGAACCATTCGAACTCAAATATAGGCTTCCAATATATCAATCTTTATGTCTCGACCATTTGAGACTCCTCGTCATGTCCGTGATCACATCCGAGACTCGAACTTCTTCGGTACATCAAAATACATAAACTCATAATATAAGCATCATGAAACCTTAAGCGTGCGGACCCTACGGTTCGAGAACAATGTAGACATGACCGAGACCGTCTCGGTCAATAACCAACAGCGGGACCTGGATGCCCATATTGGTTCCTACATATTCTGCGAAGATCTTTATCGGTCGGACCGCATAACAACATCGTTGTTCCCTTTGTCATCGGTATGTTACTTGCCCGAGATTCGATCGTCGGTATCAATACCTAGTTCAATCTCGTTACGGCAAGTCTCTTTACTCGTTCCGTAATACATCATCTCACAGCTAACTCATTAGTTGTAATGCTTGCAAGGCTTGATGATGTGTATTACCGAGAGGGCCAGAGATACCTCTCCGACTATCGGAGTGACAAAACCTAATCTCGAAATCGCCAACCCAACATCTGCCTTTGGAGACACTGTAGTACTCCTTTATAATCACCCGATTCGTTGTGATGTTTGGTAGCACCCAAAGTGTTCCTCCGATAAGCAGGAGTTGCATAATCTCATAGTTACGAGGAACATGTATATGTCATGGATAAAAGCGGTAGCAACATACTAAACGATCGTGTGCTAAGCTAATGGATGTAGGAGATATGCCCCAGAGGCAATAATAAATGCTATTATTTATCTCCGAGTTCATAGTTATGTTTATGTTCCATGCTATAACTGCAATGATTCTCGAGTCGCAATATCCACGAGGCTCGGAGGAAGACTCATATGCGTGTGGAATAATAAGCGGTAAGAAGTATTCCTAGTCTAGCCTCTAAGACTAGCTCAAGTGTTTCATGATGGTTCTATTTTCACGATCATGGGCATGTCTATGCCGGCAACTTTGAGGGCACAATGTTAAGAGAACATTTGTGTTGAATCGACCGGTTTGATGTTATGCAATGAGATTCATTCGTCACAAGTTAATGGTAAATAACACGAGAGATGGTTAACGTTTGCATGATTCCTTAGACCATGAGAGTATCGAGTTTCTTCATGCTTGATTCATGAACTTTGGGGTTTGTTAAGCGTCATCCGTAAATGGGTGGCTATTACGGTGACTTACGGGTTCATGGAAAAGTATGTCAAGTAACTTGATAGCTCAAGATTGGGATTTGCTCCTCCAACTATGGAGAGATATTCTCGGGCCCTCTCGGTGTTACGGTATCCATCATCGTCGGCGGACACGGTGTGATTTGATCACGAGGATGCGGAACAGCGAGAAAAGAGAACAAAACCGATACGAGGTAACTAGCATAGTGGACAAATTGTTGATCCACGGGGCGCAAGTAAATCTCACCTCGGGTCTTTGTAACATATCGCGAAGCAACAGGAATATCACACGGCAAGCGGAGGTTCACTCGAATATTCATTCGTGTGGGTATAGGGTCAATATGGGTGTCCACGGCTCGATGTTGATCATTGATCGGAAGGGTTCGGGTCATGTCTATACTTCACCGAACCTATAGGGTCACACACTTAAGGGTCATCTATCTGTTGAATACTAGGCAGGAGTGCGAGAGAAAATCACGAAAAAGTTTGGACAGGAAAAGTTTGGACAGCGGAATCGTACCGCAGAGAGAGGTCATCGGATGAGTTTCGATGATACGAAAAGTTGTTTGGGATATACCATTAAGTCAATTTGGTTTGACAAATGCGATAATTCTTGAAGGGTGCGAATTATTCGGAAGTTTTTGGAATTTTACGAGATAAAACCGGAAATGTTCGGAGCTGCGGAACCGCTTGAGATGCTTTTGCAGATGAAAATCACTATCTTGGAATTGTTCCAAAACGCGTTGAAAATTATTATGGTGGGTATTGGAAATATTCTAAGCCCACATAAATATTTTCAGTTCGAGCAGATGCTGAAAAATGTAAATCGTGAATAGTGAAAGTGCTTTTGGGATATTTTATGGAAAGCCACCTTTTGGAGCTTTACCCAAAAGATCTAGGGATGACATGGATGGATTGGGAGGCCCTCATGGGGGCCCCCCAAGGGGTGTGGCCGGCCACACTTGGGGCTCCACCTTGGAGCCCCTCTTGTTCCTTGGTTTTCACTCTTATGCCCTTGAGGAAGGACTTCATTCATGTGCATTTTGGGTTTTTGTGTTAAACTACCCTACCCCTTGGGATTTCCTATAAATAGAGGTGGAGGGCAGCCCTCCACACTCACTCTTGCTCACATACAAGTGCCATGCATGATCTGGCTTCTTCTCTCCTCCCAGTGAAATAGTTTAAGTAGAGCCGAAGGCTGTCAGGGTTCGGCGGGAACTAGTTACGGGCAATGAAGCCTGCGGATAGATGACACCGTATGTGTGCAACTCTGTAGAGATCGTAGTTTCGGTCTTAGTTAGTGAGTGCCTCCCGAAGGGCTGTCCGTGTGACCGTCCGAGTTTTGAAGGTCCTCCGGGGCTGTCCAGTGACCGTTCGAGTTTGAAGGTCCTCGGAGGGCTGTCCGCTACACCGTCCGGAGGGCTGTTCGACCGCCTCCCGGAGGCTATGCGAGGAGCAGATGAGGTATACATCCTCGCGGTTGGGAGGTTGTAAATCCTAGCTGCGAGGATCTGCACCGCCGTTAAGTCATCGACTCTACTTCCCGCTGCGCTCTGAGTCGATGTGAAAAAGATCAAACCATGTATGCAGTCTCCATAGTGGTCTGGGCTGGTGCGTGGGTCGGAAAATTTTGTTTTTGTTGCGTTCCCCAACAGTGGCATCATGAGCCGTGCTATGCGTAGATGCAGGTTGCGATCTAGAATACATGGAGATGTATGGGTATTGCATAATATAATTTTGGAGTAGATGAGATCTATTGCTGAAAATTATTTATGCGGGTGTGATGAAATCTGTTACCCGACTTTCTTGTTGCTTCCTAGAATTTGTGTTTGCTCAATCTCGAGACAGCATGGTGGAATTTGACCAAGTTACGGCAATCCGTGATCTGATTGATCATGGAAGTGCTATCGATTCTTTGGGTTCTGCCGTAGTCAAAAGAAAGACAAAATTCGCAGATGAAAGGGCATTGCGGATATGATGCGCACGGGGTCATCGTGTATGGCGAAGTTTAGTATGGGGCTCGAGATTTAATTATCTCGTGTTTCATACACCCGAGATGTTAATCTAGCAACTTGAATAATCATACTTGATGATAAAGCGTTGGTAGCTACGGTTTAAGTCGAAACCTTAGAAGCCACGAAAAACAAGTTTGCATGAACCGATTAGAAGCGTCTAACTTGGTTTTGCGGGAGGGTTTGCATGTGCATGTGATGTGGTATAGCAATGCTCATATTCAATTTGATTATGTATGAGATGACTATATGATGTAAATTGATTAACATGACTGCGTGTCATGATTGGCATGATGGTGGAGCCATATGATTGTCACTTTAGTGACCTGCGTGTCAACCTTAAGTAATGCACTTATTTTATTAGCTATAGAGATAGCAATATTATTTGGTGCATCGACAAGGTGGTGGCAATCTTCACGAAGGTGAACACCGACGCGAATGCCGAAGACGAAGAAATGAAAGACTTCTCCGTCAGAAAGGGCTATACCATATCATGCTATTATGAATTATGCGAGATGTTTATCCCTTATGATGCACCCTTCTTGATTGCGTGGTAGTCGCTTTTTATTAGGGTGATCTCTCACTAAAATATCAAGTAGTTAGTGTTCTCCCAAGTGTAGCACCGTCACGGCACCTATCTTTTAAAGTGCGCCATGGATGCATGGGTACGAGCGATTAGAGAAGTGTGAGGCGGGTGAGGTCGGACCTCGCAGCAAGATCACTTGGTTGTCTTGACGTTCATGGCAGGATCTTCCTGAGCTCGGAACACACGCATCGAAAGATGAGCAAGAGTCACATAGAGATGTGATCGGCAAGTTGGCCTACCGATTAAAATTCCCGTTATGAGATGATGATTCTATGGCGATGAGTTGAAGTCTGGATCTTGTATCACTCAAAATTAATTATGAGAGATATTGATTTGAGTGGGAGCGCACTGTTGAATTAACATGTTTAATTCTCAGTGCAATTAATTATGAACACTGTCTAAGTGTTTCTTGCAAAATAGTTGTAGAATAATGGCTCGCGTTTCCACCTTTCCTATTAAAATTGAATAGCTGTTAAATATCTGGTTAAAACTTTACGATTGGTGACGTAATGTGAGGATTGTCCTCAAGAGTGCCGAGAAGGACTTTGTCCTATCGCATACTTCGGTATTCTCCCGCTAATGCTATGGATCATGTGACTCTCGTCCTTCGATCCAAAAGCTAGAATTCCGTTTTCAGTCAAGTGCAATATGTTTGCTTCCATGAGACCCGAACTTGAAGGTTTGGATAGTTACGTGATATTCATGGAATCTGAAAATCATTTTGAGACACAAACAAAGGCTAACAGATATGTGATATCCAAAGCAATGTTTGTTTTGCAAACTGTTAGTAAAAGTGTTTACTAGGCATTTGGTGATAAGAGAGGATCCGAAGAAAGCCTTTCATATGATGAAGTTGGATGCTTTTTCTGGAAGTAGGAGAAATACTAAAAGTTAAACTGTTAGAAGTAAAATGGCAAAAAGAAAAGAAGTCTGGAATATCCAGCTCATGTATGAATGTCATACAAGTTTTTGATGTATAGTAGGCTGGTCAAAGATATAGTTCTTGGGAATTATGGTTAAACATGTTAATCACTAATTCTTGGGTATTGTGAGTTAATCACAAAGATACCCGCTCGATTGCATTCTGTTACGAATCAATGTAAGAGCTACTATGGCCTAAAAGGCTAGCCAGAAATGAGGTTAAGGTATACACAGGGAACATAGTAAATGTTACTATACCGGTGTATTGTCGTGTGTATTTATTTTCATAATTCATTTAGAGTTTTTCAAACTCTAGCCCATTGCATAAGGTATCTTGCAAGAAGGTTGTTCATAAGAGAACTTTTTATGTTCGATGTTATGAATAACACAAGGGCCATATTTTCATTATGAATGAAATGTATGTTATGAATATTGATAATAATACAAATACCTCTGGGTTTACTTTCATGATTCATTTTAGAGTTTCATACACTCTAGCCCACTGCACAATGTTTGTTGCAAAAGAATTGTTCATAAAAACAACAATTGTTGTTAAGTATTATGAATAACATGAAGGGCCATGCTTCCATCCAAGATGGGATGTATGTTATGAATATTGATGGTAATATGATACATCCATAAAACTGATGCTAAATGTCGCAAGACTAAAAGAATACCACACAAGTGTGGCACTACATTTGGTCACATTGGAGAAACCCGCATGGAAAATTCCATTATGATGGACTTTGAAGTCGTTTGATTTAGAATCATCTGACACTTGCAACTTTCCTCCGAAAAGTGAAGTGACTAAAATACCGTTCACAGGCCATAAGGAACGAACAACAAACTTATTGGTGATCATACATTTGATGTGTGTAGTCCGATAAGTGTTGTTAGTAGTGGATTTATCTATCTTGAAATGACTCAAGTAGATATATGGATATTTACTTGATGAGGCGTAAGTCTGGATCTTTTGAAATCATTGAAAGGTTTTCAAAATGAAGTAGAAGTTATTGTAACAAGAAAATTACGTTTCTACAATTTGATTGCGAGAAAGAAATATTTGAGTTACAAGTTTAGTGAATGTCGATGAGTTGTGAAAGGGGTTTCATAAACTTGCACCTCCCGAACACCCTTGCAAATGAAAAGTCCGTGGAGATGTAATCGAACCATTTATGACATGGTAAGATCAAAGATGAGATAAATAAAATTGCCATTATCCCTTTTAAAGAGTGATGCTTTAGAGGCTGCGGCTTTTACCTTTGAAAAGAGCTCCGTCGGGTTTGTTGAAATGACACCATGGTATGGTACGCCCAACCATGTTATATCTTTTCTTAAACATTTGGAATATGGGGTTTGTGTAAAGGTTACGGACCTATTCCAAATCAGACAAGTGCTACTTTGTAGGTTATCCCAAGTCATTGGGTACTCCTCCTCACTATACCGAGGCAAATAGTTTTGCCACGAAGCGGTATCTTTTAAAGAGAATGGTTCTTTCAAAAGGTGAGTGGGAGAATAGTGCAACTTGACGAGATAAGCAGTATCTTTCAAAGGAAAGAGACCTTGGAAGTAATTCGAGTTTCCCTCTGCGATCGTCTGAAGTCTCTACAATAAAATGTATGAACTTGGTCGAACTTGCGGTTGAACCACGTAGGCAAGGCTCGTGCAAACCTCTCAAAGTCATAAGCGAGATATTGTTGTTAGACAACATTATACCTCGATACACAAGGAAGCGTTGATGGGCCACGACTCGGAAATGGCTAAATGCCAATACAACCCGAGTTAGTTTCCATATAAGTGATTCATGATTAAAACCTTGCTACACCTTTCGGAAGACTTAGAGTCTAACGAATATTTATGGAACTTAAAACCTATCACGGATAAAATGTTTTATCCATAAAGCTCGACTTGTTGAAATAACAAGTTCAAGAGTTGACTACGGTGAGGTTGTTTTCATCGTAGCGATGCTTAAAGTCGGTTCGGGTTGAACTAGCAATTAATACATATTTCAATCATGAGATATTAAACATGGATGACAACAGGATTTCCATCGATGGAAAGCGAAACCAAGGACTTGCATGTGTTATAGTCCAAGGCATTTTGTCTATCGAGAGGATGCTAGTAAGGTGCAAACTTGTGTTCGGCGATGGACGGAAGACAGACAAAATGGAGTTGGAATCTTCGTGCTTTGATGAAATGGTCAAAGGGTTTGACTTCATCAATGGGTAATGAAGATGCTTGTAATTCAAGAAAGTAAGTGGGAGCGTAAAAATATTTCTAAAAACCTTGTGTGCTTGACACATTGTTAATTGGAAATAAATCTCTTGACACGAATTAGGACTTCATTTGAAAATAGTTTTTTGATGAAGTGCTTAGGCTAAATAGCCTCAATATTAGGCATAATGATCTATGGAGATAGATTTACCTAATAGGGCTAAGCAATAAATACACATTGACAAGATGCTAAAACCGTTTAGCACTAAGAACGACAAGGAGTGATTCTTGCCGAAGTCACATGGAAAGAGTTTTTGCAAGAATTAGTGTCCCAAAACACTGATGAGCAAAATACATGATGGAGATTCGACACACTCATGTGTTTGGATTAATCATGTATTCCATGGTATGTAAAACAACCAGATATGTCCAATACTCCCAAGATGTTGCAGTATGGATATTAAAGTGATCAAAATCTTGATCATGGGACAACAGTGAAAGATGTCATTGAGTACTAGAGTAATCTTGATGATATGTTTTCTATAGCGGAGATCATGAAGAGTTAGTTGTAAAATGTTACATCGATCGATATTCATCTTTTCTCCATGTGATTTTTGATTTAAGTTAAGGGTTTTGTGTAATACACAATATGGTGGCACGGTAGTTGGAAATTGTTCCCAACAGGATCTTGTGGCGAATTCGTAACAAATGACTAAGTATGTTGATGCTTTAGAAGCGACAAACAAGATGTTGAATCATATAGTTCATTCATGAACTTAGTATGGTTCAAGATGGCTTTGTCAATGGGACACTCTGTAGGTAGTTTCTCCATAACTCGGTCCGAGGAATCCAGGTTCAACCTGTGATTCACATTTATACAAAGCCAAGTCCGCACAAATATGAATTTTGTGAAAGCGTAAAAGCGAGGATATGCAAGAGATAGACACGGAGCTGAAGTTGTCGGATCGATGGACATCGACTATACCACATGCGAAGCATATTTACACCAATGTGCCATAGGTGTAAAGTGCATTAGCATTGACTAGATTATTGACTCTAGTGCAAGTGGGAGTCTCAGAGGAGATATGCCCCAGAGGCAATAATAAATGCTATTATTTATCTCCGAGTTCATAGTTATGTTTATGTTCCATGCTATAAGCGCAATGATTCTCGAGTCGCAATATCCACGAGGCTCGGAGGAAGACTCATATGCACGTCTTGGAATAATAAGCGGTAAGAAGTATTCCTAGTCTAGCCTCTAAGACTAGCTCAAGTGTTGCATGATGGTTACATTTTTCCGATCATGGGCATGTCTATGCCGGCAACTTTGAGGCACAATGTTAAGAGAACATTTGTGTTGAATCGACCGGTTTGATGTTATGCAATGAGATTCATTCGTCACAAGTTAATGGTAAATAACACGAGATGGTTAACGTTTGCATGATTCCTTAGACCATGAGAGTATCGAGTTTCTTCATGCTTGATTCATGAACTTTGGGGTTTGTTAAGCGTCATCCGTAAATGGGTGGCTATTACGGGCTTACGGGTTCATGGAAAAGTATGTCAAGTAACTTGATAGCTCAAGATTGGGATTTGCTCCTCCAACTATGGAAAGATATTCTCGGGCCCTCTCGGTGTTACGGTATCCATCATCGTGCGGCGGACACGGTGTGATTTGATCACGGGGATGCGGAACACGAAGCGAAAAGAGAACAAAACCGAGAACGAGGTAACTAGCATAGTGGACAAATTGTTGATCCACGGGGACGCAAGTAAATCTCACCTCGGGTCTTTGTAACATATCGCGAAGCAACAGGAATATCACACGGCAGCTGGAGGTTCACTCGAATATTCATTCATGTGGGTATAGGGGTCAATATGGGTGTCCACGGCTCCGATGTTGATCATTGATCGGAAGGGGTTCCGGGTCATGTCTATACTTCACCGAACCTATAGGGTCACACACTTAAGGGTCATCTATCTGTTGAATACTAGGCAGAAGTCGAGAGAAAATCACCGAAAAAGTTTGGACACGGAAAAGTTTGGACGGCGGAATCGCACGTGAGAGAGAGGTCATCGGATGAGTTTCGATGATACGAAAAGTTGTTTGGGATATACCATTAAGTCAATTTGGTTTGGCAAATGCCCGATAATTCTTGAAGGTGCGAGAATTATTCGGAAGCTTTTGGAATTTTACGAGATAAAAACGGAAATGTTCGAGCTGCGGAACCGCTTGAGATGCTTTTCGCAGATGAAAATCACTATCTTGGAATTGTTCCAAAACGCGTTGAAAATTATTATGGTGGGTATTGGAAATATTCTAAGCCCACATAAATATTTTCAGTTCGAACGGACGCTGAAAAATGTCGTCGTGAATAGTGAAAGTGCTTTTTGGGATATTTTATGGAAAGCCACCTTTTGGGGCTTTACCCAAAAGATCTAGGGATGACATGGATGGATTGGGAGGCCCTCATGGGGCCCCCCCAAGGGGTGTGGCCGGCCACACTTGGGGCTCCACCTTGGAGCCCCTCTTGTTCCTTGGTTTTCACTCTTATGCCCTTGAGGAAGGACTTCATTCATGTGCATTTTGGGTTTTTGTGTTAAACTACCCTACCCCTTGGGATTTCCTATAAATAGAGGTGGAGGGGCAGCCCTCCACACTCACTCTTTCTCACATACAAGTGCCATGCATGATCTGGCTTCTTCTCTCCCTCCCAGCGAAATAGTTTCGTAGAGCCGAAAGGCTGTCAGGTTCGGCGGGAACTAGTTACGGGCGGCGAAGCCTGCGGATAGATGACACCGTATGTGTGCAACTCTGTAGAGATCGTAGTTTGGTCTTAGTTCGTGAGTGCCTCCCGAAGGGCTGTCCGTGTGACCGTCCGAGTTTTGAAGGTCCTCCGAGGGCTGTCCAGTGACCGTTCGAGTTTGAAGGTCCTCCTAGAGGCTGTCCGCTACTTTGTCCGGAGGCTGTTCGACCGCCTCCGGAGGGGATGCGAGGAGCAGATGAGGTATACATCCTCGCGGTTGGGAGGTTGTAAATCCTAGCTCTGAGGGATCTGCACCGCCGTTAGTTATCGACTCTACTTCCCATTGCGCTCTGAGTCGATGTGAAAAAGATCAAACCATGTATGCAGTCTCCATAGTGGTCCTGGGCTGGTGCGTAGGTCGGAAATTTTTTGTTTTCTGCTGCGTTCCCCAACAATGGAATGGGTCATGTCAATCAGATCATTCTACTAATGATGTGACCTTGTTAATCAAATAACAACTCTTTGTTCATGGTTAGGAAACATAACCATCTTTGATTAACAAGCTAGTCTAGTAGAGGCATACTAGTGACATATTGTTTGTCTATGCATTCACACATGTATCATGTTTCCGGTTAATACAATTCTAGCATGAATGATAAACATTTATCATGAAATAAAGAAATAAATAATAACTTTATTATTGCCTCTAGGGCATATTTCCTTGATCTCCCACTTGCACTAGAGTCAATAATCTAGATTACATAGTAATGATTCTAACACCCATGGAGTCTTGGTGTTGATCATGTTTTGCTCGTGGAAGAGGCTTAGTCAACAGTTGCGCTACATTCAGATCCGTATGTATCTTGCAAATCTCTATGTCTCCCACCTAGACTAAGTCCGGATGGAATTGAAGCATCTCTTGATGTGCTTGGTCCTCTTGTGAAATCTGGATTCCTTCGCTAAGGCAATTGCTCGGTATTGTCACGAGAAGATTTTCATTGGACCCGATGCACTAGGTATGACACCTAGATGGGATATGAACTCCTTCATCCAGACTCCTTCATTAGCTGCTTCGAAGCTGCTATGTATTCCGCTTCACATGTAGATCCCTTCACGACGCTTTGTTTAGAAGCGCACCAAGCGCAGCTCCTCCGTTTAGTGTAAATCGTATCCGGTCCGCGATTTAGAACCGTCGGATCGGTGTCAAAGCTTGCATCAGCGTAACCGTTTCGATGAGCTCTTTGTCACCTCCATATCGAGAAACATATCCTTAGTCCTTTTCGGTATTTGGGATGTTCTTGACCGCTGTCGATGATCCACTCTGGATTACTTTGGTATCTCCTGCTAAACTTATAGCAAGGCACACATCAGTGCTGGTACACAGCATTGCATACATGATAGAGCCTATGGCTGAAGCATAGGAACATCTTTCATTTTCTCTCTATCTTCTGCGTTGGTGGGGCATTGAGTCTTACTCAACTTCACACCTTGTAACACAGGCAAGAACCCTTTCTTTGCTTGATCCATTTTGAACTTCTTCAAAATTTTGTCAAGGTATGTGCTTTGTGAAAGTCAATTAAGCGTCTTGATCTATCTCTATAGATCTTAATGCCCAATATGTAAGCAGCTTCACGAGGTCTTTCATTGAAAAACTCTTATTCAAGTATCCCTTTATGCTATCCAGAAATTCTATATCATTTCCGATGAGCAATATGTCATCTACATATAATATCGAAATGCTCTGAGCTCCCACTCACTTTCTTGTAAATCAGGCTTCTCCAAAAGTGCAGTATGAACCCAAATGCTTTGATCACACTATCAAAGCGTTTATTCCAACTCGAGATGCTTGCACCAGTCCATAAATGGATCATTGGAGCTTGCATACTTTGTTAGCTCCTTTGGATCGATAAAACCTTCGGTTGCATCATATACAACTCTTCTTCGAAATCCATTCAGGAATGCAGTCTTTACATCCATTTGCCAAATTTCATAATCATAAAATGCGGCAATTGCTAACATGATTCGGATAGTCAACCCCTTGAACTTGTCGAAAACCCTTTGCGACAAGTCGAGCTTTGTAGACAGTAACATTACCGTCGGCGTCAGTCTTCTTCTTGAAGATCCACTTGTTTTCTATTGCTTGCCTACCCTCGGGCAAGTCAACCAAAGTCCATACTTTGTTTTCATACATGGATCCCATCTCAGATTTCATGGCCTCAAGCCATTTTGGAATCTGGGCTCACCATCGCTTCTTCATAGTTCGTAGGTTCATCATGATCTAGTAGCATGATTTCGAATAGGATTACCGTACCACTCAGTGCGGATCTTACTCTGGTTGATCTACGAGGTTTCGTAGCAACTTGATCTGAAGTTTCATGATCAACATCATCAACTTCCTCACTACTTGGTGTAGATGTCTCAGAAACCGGTTTCTGCGACAAACTACCTTCAAGTAAGGGAGAAGGTACAATTACCTCATCAAGTTCTACTTTCCTCCCACTCACTTCTTTCGAGAGAAACTCCTTCTCTAGAAAGGATCCATTCTTAGCAACAAATGTCTTGCCTTCGGATCTGTGATAGAAGGTGTACCCAACTGTCTCCTTTGGGTATCCTATGAAGACACATTTCTCCGATTTGGGTTCAAGCTTATCAGGTTGAAGCTTTTTCACATAAGCATCGCATCCCCAAACTTTAAGAAACGACAACTTTGGTTTCTTGCTAAACCATAGTTCATAAGGTGTCGTCTCAATGGATTTTGGCGGTGTTCTATTCGGTGTGAATGCGGCCGTCTCTAGAGCATAACCCCAAAGCGATAGCTAAATCTGTAAGAGACATCATAGATCGCACCATATCTAGTAAAGTGCGATTCTGACGTTCGGACACACCATTCTGTTGTGGTGTTCGGGTGGCGTGAGTTGAAACTATTCCGCATTGTTTCAAATGTAGACCAAACTCGTAACTCAAATATTCACCTCCATGATCAGATCGTAGAAATTTAATTTTCTTATTACGATGATTATCAACTTCACTCTGAAATTCTTTGAACTTTTCAAATGTTTCAGACTTATGTTTCATTAAGTAGATATACCCATATCTGCTTAAGTCATCTGTGAAGGTGAGAAAATAACGATATCCGCATACGAGCCTCAACATTCATCGGACCACATACATACGTATGTATGATTTCCAACAAATCTGTTGCTCTCTCCATAGTACCGGAGAAGCGGGGTTTTAGTCATCTTGCCCATGAGGCACGGTTACTTAAGTGCCAAGTGATTCATAATCAAGTGACTCCAAAAGTCCATCGATATGGAGTTTCTTCATGCGCTTTACACCGATATGACCTAAATGGCAGTGCCACAAATAAGTTGCACTATCATTATCAACTCTGCATCTTTTGGTTTCAACGTTATGAACATGTGTATCACTACTATCGAGATTCATCAAAAATAGACCATTCTTCAAGGGTGCATGACCATAAAAGATATTACTCATATAAATAGAACAACCATTATTCTTTGATTTAAATGAATAACCGTCTCGCATCAAACAAGATCCAGATATAATGTTCATGCTCAACGCAGCACCAAATAACAATTATTTAGGTCTAAAACTAATCCGAAGGTAGATGTAGAGGTAGCGTGCCGACCGCGATCACATCGACTTTGGAACCATTTCCCAGCGCATCGTCACCTCGTCCTTTGCCGGTGTTAAGCAATCCGTAGTCCTGTTTGAGTTGCAAATATTAGCAGAAACCGGTATCAAATACCAGTGCTCTGCGAGCTCTAGTAAGGTACACATCAATAACATGTATATCACATATACCTTTGTTCACCTTGCCATCCTTCTTATCCGCCAAATACTTGGGGCAGTTCCGCTTCCGGTGACGATCGCTTGCGGTAGAAGCACTCGATTTCAGGCTTAGGTCCGGACTTGGGTTTCTTCTCTGAGCGACAACTTGCTTGTTGTTCTTCTTGAAGTTCCCTTCTTCTTCCTTTGCCTTTCTTCTTGAAACTAGTGGTCTTATTGACCATCAACACTTGATGCTCCTTCTTGATTTCTACCTCCGCAGCCTTTAGCATTGCGAAGAGCTCGGTATAGTCTTTACCAACCCTTGCATATTATAGTTCATCACGAAGCCTTTGTAGCTTGGTGGCGGTGATTGAAGAATTCATCAATGACACAATCATCCGGAAGATTAACTCCCAATTGTGTCAAGTGATTGTAGTACCCGGACATTACGAGTATGTGCTCACTAATGAACTATTCTCCTCCATCTTGCAGCTATAGAACTTATTGGAGACTTCATATCTCTCAATCCGGGCATTACTGTTGGAATATCAACTTCAACTCTGGAACATCTCATATGCTCCATGACGTTCAAAAGCGTCGTTGAAGTCGGTTCTAAGCCGTAAAGCATGGCTGCTGAACTATAGAGTAGTCATCAGCTTTGCTTTGCGGACGTTCATAACATCGGTGTTGCTCTGCAAGAAGCACTGGCACCTAGCGGTGCATCGGGGCGTAACTCTTACGTGCGACAATGAGGATAATCCTCGAGATTACGGACCCGATCCGTGTAATTGCTACCATCATCTTTCAACTTTGCTTTCTCAAGGGCGCATTAAAATTCAAGAACATCAAGACGAGCCATCTATCTACAATCAAACATAAACAAGCAAGATACTATCGGTACTAAGTTCATGATAAATTTAAGTTCAATTAATCATATTACTTAAGAACTCCCACTTAGGCGGACATCTCTCTAGTCATCTAAGTGATCACGTGATCCAAATCAACTAAACCATAACCGATCATCACGTGAAATGGAGTAGTTTTCAATGGTTAACATCTTATGTTGATCATATCTACTATATGATTCACGCTCGACCTTTCGGTCTCCGTGTTCGAGGCCATATCTGCATATGCTAGGCTCGTCAAGTATAACTCGAGTATTCTGCGTGTGCAAAACTGGCTTGCACCCGTTGTAGATGGACGTGAGAGCTTATCACACCCGATCATCACGTGGTGTGCAGGCACGACAAACTTTGGCAGCGGTGCATACTCGGGAGAACACTTCTTGATAATTTAGTGAGAGATCATCTTATAATGCTACCGTCAATCAAAGCAAGATAAGATGCATAAAAGATAAACATCACATGCAAATCAATATAAGTGATATGATATGGTCATCATCATCTTGTGCTTCGTGATCTCCATCTCTGCAGCACCACCATGATCACTATCGTCACCGGTAGCGACACCTTGATCTCCATCGTAGCATCGTTGTCGTCTCGCCAATCTTATGCTTCTCGTCTATCGCTACCGCTTAGTGATAAAGTAAAGCATTACGAAGCGATTGCATTTCATACAATAAGCGACAACCATATGGCTCTGCCGATTGCCGATAACCGGTTACAAAACATGATCATCTCATACAATAAAATATAGCATCACGTCTTGACCATATCACATCACAACATGCCCTGCAAAAACAAGTTAGGCGTCCTCTACTTTGTTGTTGCAAATTTTACGTGGCTGCTACGGGCTTAAGAAAGAACCAATCTCACCTCGCATCAAAACCACAGCGATACTTCGTCAAATAGACT
This sequence comes from Aegilops speltoides, assembly GCA_021437245.1. Classification (NCBI taxonomy): domain Eukaryota; kingdom Viridiplantae; phylum Streptophyta; class Magnoliopsida; order Poales; family Poaceae; genus Aegilops; species Aegilops speltoides. The sequence continues at coordinate 94,132 of JAHHZJ010001978.1, forward strand.
CCGTTTAACCTTCTCAAGGACGGGCGTAGTCACACTCGGTTCAACTAAAGTGAGAGAGACAGACACCCACGGTCACCTTTAAGCAGCGAGTGCTCGTGGCGGTGAAACCAGATCTCGCGTAAGCGTCTGGCGTAATGTCGGTGCAGGGCGCTTCATCTCACAATACCGTTGAACCAAAGTATGACATGCTAGTAGGTACTATGACTTGTATCGCCCACAACTCACTTGTGTTCTACTCGTGCAAAACATCAAACCATAAAAACCTGGCTCGGATGCCCTTTGTTGGGGAGCGTAGTAATTTCAAAAAATCCTCACGCAAACACAAGATCATGGTGATGTATAGCAGCGAGAGGGAGAGTGTTGTCTACGTACCCTCGTGAGACCGTGGCGGAAGCGATCTGGCGTAGAGGAAGTAGTCGACGTTCTCCTCGCGATCCGACCGATCCGGCGCCGTCACTCCGGCGCCCCGAGTTCTTGACACACGTACAGCTCGATGGCGTCCCTCCTACTCCGATCCAGCCGAGTGTCGAGGAGAGTTCCGTCGGCCGACGGCGTGGTGGCGATCTTGATGTTCTATCGGCAGCGAAGCCATTGTCGTGGATTTGTCACGGCGGATGTCCTAGCATAAGGACTTAGTCGTGGAGCCATCGCTACGAGTTTACTTGCGAGGGGTTAAAGCGGACACAAAGACACGAGGGTTTTATACTAGTTCGCCCGCCGATGAAGGTAAAAGCCTACGTCTAGTTGTGATGGAATTGATGTAGTCTCGATGGCTAGGGAGCAAATAAGCCGCCTAGGCTCGAGTTGTGGTTATCGTCTTTGAACCGCCGCCGGGTCGTCCCCTTATATACAGTGGCGCCCGTCGGTTTGCGAGTCCCAACGGTTCATATTAAGTATCCCGGTTGGTATCTCTATTCTAACTTACAATACAAGTATACATCGGGCGGTTTACGGCTACAAGTTCTAAACCAACTACGGGCCTTGGGCCTTTCCATGATTACACTACTAGCGAGTTAACCGGCCCAAGCTTGGCGGTTTACTAGTGGTAATATCCCGACATTAGGCCCCAGTTGATTTGAGGCTGGTTCATGTCAATCCTTCACGTAACTCGCATCTTGGACATCTTCTTTGTTTGATAAACCGTCACGTCGTCATTGCTTCTGATTACTGTAAACCGGCATAATATTGTTGCTTCTGGTCATTGTAAACCGGCATGATGTCATCTTGAAGTTTATCCTTTATAACGCCTTCTTTAATGACCGTCCCTGGATTCACACACTTAACCTAGCTTTACTGCCTTATAAATAGGACCGAAGGGTCATTCTGTTTCTCCCTTCGCTTCCTCTTCTTCTTCTTCCTCGCGCCGCTGCCTTTGGAGCTCCGTCGTTGTCATCAACGTCTGCTTCGTCCTTGGCCGCTGCATCAACCTGTTCGGACCAGAATACTGTGGCCTTTCTCCGCATCTCCTCCGTTTCCGGTAAGTCTCTTACCCTTCTTCAGTCTGTTCTCTCACCTTAGATATGTTTCTAGGGTTCGAGCTTCATACCACGTTCTTCGTATGTTTTCGCTTCTCTAGTCTTTGAGCCATGCTATGGATCCTGTTACGTACCAAGCAGCGACTCTGCATACCCGCTGCACTTTCTCAACTTAATCCCATAGATTTTACGCATATATCTACATATACCTTATAGTGCATTTCTTGCTTCTTCTTTATACGGGTGACGCACTTCTGTTTCTTTGAAAACTCGCGTTTGATCCATAATAAACATGAAATCTTTGAAACCTGTTTACATCCATTACCTTGAAGCCAAGATTAGGCGGTTTAACCCATCATAGTAAAAATTGCTAAACCGGCTTTTGACATACCATTAGTCCCTTGTTGAACCGCCGGTTCATATCGACATCATATCATAACGAATCGCTTCGTAGGAAATGCCTCCGGTTTATCATAGTTTAAATCAACCACTCTGCAATAAACACCTTCTTAAACCGGATCCTTCTCCTTGTAGATCTTATGATGGCCAAACAGGTGTACGAATGCAACTGGGTCCCTTCCCGCGTCTCTGAGACACAACTGAATGAGTTAGTGTCGATTGGCGCTTTAGATGACCAAAATACCATCCATTGGAGGGTTCCTGGAGAGGAATGTCCTCCCACACCTCAGGAAGGTGAAGTTGTAGTTTTTGCGGATCACCTGTTCCGGGGTTTCAAACCGCCCGGGTCAAAGTTTTACCGGGACGTGATGGCCAACTTTCAACTCCGTCCCCAAGATATCGGCCCCAATTACATTTACCAACTTTGTGCCATTTTCAAGTCTTTGTCGAAGCATATCGCAAGAGGAGCCTTACATTGAACTGTTCAGGATCTCTTCCACCTAAACCGTCGTGCGAATTCACCGATGGCCCCAATACCGAATTGGGCGGTATGGCTATCCGAAGAGGAAGGAGATCACTTATCCCCACGTCAAACTCCACACTCATCCCAAAGAGTGGAGCATAACTTGGTTCTCTTGCAAAGACACTTCCCACGAAGGTGAAAATCCTTTACGGTTTTCGTCCAGAGCGCCTCAAGCAACACTCATCCCTTTCATAGCGATTGGCTGCCAAAGAGAAGCAAATATGCTCCACAATTATCCAAGCCGGGCCTTCATGGCCAACGGTTTGACTGGGATCGATCCGCACGCTGCTGGTTATCTTGGGGTATATTGCCTCGAGCCGGCGTTCGGTTTGATGTGCGATATACCGCAGCGTCGATGACCCACTCCGACACACCAAACTGGGCTGCTCGAAGACGAAGTCCGGAGTTGATGAGGAAAATGCTGAATGAACCGAGCACCTTTGTGCCCAAACCGCTTGGCTCCTTCGCACCTTCAACGCACCTCCTGCGGTCAGACCTCGATCTGCGTCATCATTAAATCTGCTATTGCTTTCATACTTCCAACTCTCAATTATTTCGATCCGGGGTGATAATCCGTTTTGGAGCAAAAACTCTCTCAAGACAAAGCGGACAAGGCTGGGCAAGCAAAACCGGCCCAAAACAAAGGTTGTTAAGAAGTCCGCCCACAAGAGGAAAACCATCGCTTCGTCGATCCGGCCGCCGATGATGATGTGGGTAATCCGAACTTGACTCTCTTGGCTTGTTTTTACCGTCTTATTGATAGCGATGCTTGTCGGGATGGCCTGAAGCCAACAACGCTGGATTTGCCGAGGTAACCATTCTCTCTCCGATTCAACAAACTTACCTTCGCCAAAATTTCGCGAAGGCAAACCGGAAAGTTAACTTTTCTCACCCTCTTGCTCACTTGGATCCCAAACTTCTTATGAAGACACGGCAGCATGAGGCCGCCGCCAGACAACCCGGCAGCAATGGACGGTAGTTACCTCTGCGGTTTACCAAACAGCCCGGCTCGAAAGCGCCGCACCGAGGTTTCCAACCTTTTATTGCCTTAAATTCCAAAGCGGGTTTATTCCGTCAACCTCTTAATCCATCCGACTCCTATTATCGGGTCACTTCTCATTCATCATCGGCGAATCGTCCGCCACTCAGCTTCCACCGTTGAAGATAGCTGTCGGGTAAGTCAAAAGCGCCATCGTTTGCCAATTTCTTCGTAATGTATATGTCTTATTTCGAATCTTTTGTTTCTTGTAACCAAGCGAAACCCAAAGAAGAAAGCTTGCTTGGAAAACAGTGAAGAGGCTGCGCTTGAGATCATGAGCGGCGGCAGATCTCGAAAATGTTGCCTTTGAAGACATTCCGAGTGATCCCCGGTTCAAGAAGATGTGATTCACGAGGAGAGGCTGCATTTGTTTCAATGTCTGTTGATCCGGCCGCCCGTCTTGTCGGTTTGAAAATCCTCACAGCCCCCAATGAAACAGGTGTGCCTACATGATCCGTCGAATCGAAGGATGACGACGTTGTAATCACTGGAACGGGCCACTCTGACCCGGGGAATGCTGCAACTCTAACCCGGCATACTGTGAAAGAGGACTCTTCCGCTTTTAACAAAGGAAAGTGGAATGTAGAGCTGGAAACATACGCTGCTATGAGCGCTCAAGACCTTCATTCCGGATATCTAAACCGGCTTTACAGTAGCCGTGATTATGAAGCTGGCTTGGTGAAACTGATGAGAGATAAGTTTGAGGTACCGCTCCTTTCCTTATTACCAATATAGTAATCCTTGTAGCCCCCAAGGGCGGTTTGCAATCTTTGATCAAGCGGTACTTGATAGCTTTCTTTGATAGACTTTGCAATCTTCCCTCATAACCACGGGGCGGTTTAAATATGCATACTTAAACCGGCACTCCAAATTTCTGACGACACTTTAATAGAATCAAATAGCCATTAGCCCCCAAGTGCCGAGTTGAATACTCGTATTGAACTTGGGACTTTGCCATGTATCGGCATAGAAAAAATGAAGGTACATTAGCCCCCAAGTGTCAAGCATATAACTATGTTGTGTGGTTGAGACTTGAGCTATAATGTTGGCTGATCCTCTCGTCAATGCGCAGGTGAGGTGAAAATCAAGGATGATCGGATTGCCGATTCTGGCGGCATTGAAAAACCCAGAGTGAGACAGACAAAGCCAAGAAAGAGCTAACCGGTGCCTTGGACTGCTGCGGAACAAGTGAAGGACAACATGAAGAAGGAGCAGTGATGCGGGCCACGAAAAGGCCAACTTGCTTAAGCGGGCGAGAATCTGAAGCTGCCCTTAAACGGTGGTGGATGATCGGCGGCCGTGAAGCGGCAAGTGCATTCTATGATGGCAGCCATCTTGATAAGTTCCTGTTAATAAGTGTAATATGCTTTTCTGCTGCCCCAATATTCGGTTTAAAAATATCATGTCCTCATATGCGAGCACTGCGTTGGACACTTGGGTAATGGCGTGCGGAAGAAAGCGAAAGCTGTCTACACTTTAGTGGAGCGAGTTATATCGGAGCCAGTAGCGTTATTACCACAATGTCACATAATAACCCAGCACCGTCCTCGATCCAAGATACCTTGAACCGGCTTTCCATCCTTCCTTCCCGGATTGAAGAGGTGAAGAAATCTCTTTACCGAACCGGAGCCATCAGCGCCTTGATCGGGCCAAAGCACAGGTGCGGATTTTGATCCGTGGAAGCAGCTCGGGGCTATCGATGTGAAGGAAGGCGGCTCGGACTTTAGTGAAGAGGACTTGCGTGCAATAAACCGTCGATCGCCCGCTTGCTTGTCAATTGGCGGAAGAAGCGATTTGGAGCACTATCAAGCCCAATACAATGATCGAGAACAAGCGTGTCCGCTCCAACCTTTGAACGGAAAACTTGATCCTCAATCCGTAAGCACACTTATGCTCGACATTGAACCGTCGTCTACGATTCACGAAGAGGCTGTTTTTCAAGCTGATGGGCATCGTTGGACCTCTGTGGATTTCCAGCCAATGGGTAGAGACGAAGATCTTTGAAGCGGCGGAGGATGAAGAACGATCGTGAACCGTGGCGGTTTAAGAAACACGATCTCATTTGGGCCTTTGTGTTGCCTTGTAATAGCTTTAGTCAAAACTTTGCTGTGCAGGTATGCCTTCGTGCATCGAGGAAACTTTTGTTTGATTCATGCTCCTACAACCAAAAGATTGAACTTGGTGGCGGTGATCTCGCCACCGGTTTATAACATCAATATATTTTATGTATTGAAAATCAATTAGTATGCAATACAAATACCGCCATATCCGGGCATGAAGTGGCGTAGCCAATCTTGAAGCGGAGGTCTTTTAAAAACCATAACCGTGGGAAACAATAACCCCACATAGTTGTCTTTGAATCAGCACAAGCCCCATGTTTCTCCATAAGGATGAACCGGAAGAAGGTAAACGGAAAGACAAAAACTTGGTGTAATACCAAACCGTGTCTGTCGGTTTATTCTTGATGACTAAACCGACTAAAAATATTAAATCGGTTTGAAAGCGCAACAAAAATCGAATACCAAATATGGCAACAAAGGCAATAACTCTTTGCAAAAGTAAAGCTGCATGGAGCTGGTCATATGGCATTACCATGGTCGACGCAACCAAGCCCCAAGGCGAAGCGATGGTGCTAGTCGGCCAGTCCCCAAAGACTCTTGGCGAGTCGCCGCCAAGTGGCATGACATTGGTTCGGGTTCGACCAAGCCTCCAAGTGACGCTGGCCCTATTGGCCGACCAAGAGGCGTGACGGTTCAGGCGTGACCGTGTCCCCAAATGATCTGGTGGCTTTCGCCTATCAAGAGGTGTTGCGTTGGTTGGACACGACCAAGCCCCAAGTGATAAATATAAGCTGTCAAGGGGTAAACGGAGGCCGCTTTAAAAGCGAAGCACTCCATGTAACCACACATGAAAAGAAAGACAGAGACCCGCTTTAGCTGAGGCCACGATTTTTATTATATCGAAGACAATATATACTTTGTTATGCTATGTACATAAACCGAGCCGATGACTCAAGTGTAGTAAGGTCGAAGATGAGCTATATTCCACGGCCTATTGGTCTCCTCTTCGATGTCGTGAGTCTTTACGCTCTCGAATATCAACGGATAGTAGGAACCGTTGTGCGATTCTTGCTGATCACAAAGGTCCTTCCCAAAGGCGAGGATAGCTTGTGCATATCCATGCGGTCTTGGATGAGGCGAAGCACCAAATCTCCTTCTGAAGGCTCTGGTTTTAACCGGCGATCGTGATAACGACGAAGATCTTCTTTGGTAAATCGCCGAACCGAGCGGCTGCCATATCACGCTCCTCATCCGGTGGGTCCAAAGCGTCTGTCGTGCCGCTTCATTGTCCGCTTCAACATAAGCCACTACACGGGCGAATCGTGCTCGATATCCTTTGGGAGAAGCGCTTCGCTCCATAAACCATGAAGAAAGGCGTGTAGCGATGAGCCGGTTTGGCGTAGTATTGATACTCCATAGTACCGACGGGAGCTCTTCAACCCAGCACCACGGTGTTCTCTGTAATGGAACGAAGTTGTGGTTTGATGCCTCGCAAGATTTCTGATTAACACGCTCTGCTGCCCGTTGGATTTGGGGATGTACCGATGATACATCAAGCGGATATGCTCACGTTCACGTAATTCTTTCATAGCTCCTTGGATAGATTAGTGCCATTGTCGATAATGATCTTGTGTGGAAAGCCAAACCGGAAAATCACCTTTTGATGAACTGCATCATTGTTGTCGCATCGCACTTCTCGGCGAGTTCGCTTCAACCCACTTGGTGAATTTGTCCACCGCCACTAACGGTGGGTCTTCTTATCTTTGGATCGCTTAAAAGGCCGACCATATCCAGCCCCCATGTCGCAAGCGGCCACGTTATTGGGATCATCCGCAACTCTTGTGCGGTACATGGGCACGCTGAGAAATTCGACACCCATCACACCGTTTGACCAAGTCCTCCGCATCGGCATGAGCAGTTAACAAGTAGAATCCATGGCGGAATGCCTTCGCCACGGGGACTTTGAACCGGCATGATGCCCACAATCCCTTCATGGATTTCTCGTAAAATTTCACAACCTTCCTCGGGGAAACACAGCGTTGAAACGCCTACGAAACACTTGCAATGATGCAACTCACCATTAAGAATCGTCATAGACTTGGGCGCGGATTATACATCGGCGAGAACCTCATCGTCGGTAACTCTCCTCTAGTCATATATGCAAGGTAAGGAACCGTCCAATCCGAATAGCATGTAATGCCGCCACCAAGCGAGCCTCTCGGATCGGGAATCGCCAAATCCGCTTCACCGGGGAGCTGTCACCGACGGGTTGTGCAAGGCGTCGAGAAAAGACATTAGGTGGCACGGTTTACGCCGAGAACCCAAAGCGGCTTAAAGCGCTCGCCGCTTCGTTCTTCCGGCGATCCACATGATCCACTTGATAGCCTTTGAAGCAACCTGCAATATTATCCACTTCTCGACGATATGCAGCCATGAGGGGTCCTTGGAATCCCAAGTGCGGATACTTGCTGCGCCACCGGTCCGAAGTCACCAAAGCACTTAACCGGCTTAAGTTCATCTCCTTAGCCATCCGGAGACCATGGAGCAAGGCTTCAGTACTCAGCTGCATTATTAGTACAAGGGAACATTAAGCGGAGAGCGTAACAAAACTTATCACCTCGTGGGGAAGTTAAAACGACTCCAGCCCGAGCCTTCAACTGCTGGATCCATCGAAGTGGATAGTCCGGTATGTATGATCCGGCTTCTCCTCACGGTGCTTGTAACTCCGTCCGGTCATTAATGAAATCAACAAGTGCTTGCGATTTCTTTGTTGTGCGTGGTGTATACTTGAGCCCATGCGCCCAAGCTCGATGGCCCATTTGCAATCCGCCGATCGCCTCCGGTTTTGTATGATATCACCCAAAGGAGTTGAACTAACCATCGTAATAGGATGCCCTTGGAAATATTGTTTCAGCTTCGGTGGCCATAAAAACACCATAGACTAGCTTCTGCCAATGCGGATACCTCTGCTTGGACTCAATAAGTACCTCACTGATATAATAAACCGGCCGTTGAACCGGATATTCCTTTCCTGCCTCCTTGCGCTCTACCACAATGGCTACGCTCACCGCTCGTGCATTGGCTGCCACATATAATAACAGCGGTTCCTTGTCAACCGGAGCCGCAAGGACAGGCGGGTTGGCCAATTGCCGCTTTAGGTCCTCGAAAGCTTCGTCAGCAGCTGGACTCCAGACAAAATGATCTGTCTTCCTCAGCATCTGGTATAAAGGAATGGCCTTCTCTCCGAGGCGGCTGATAAACCGGCTCAATGCCGCAATCCGGCCCGCCAAGCGTTGAACATCATTGATACACTTCGGTTTAGCCAAGGAGGTGATGGCTTTAATTTTCTCCGGATTAGCCTCGATTCCTCTGTTAGACACGGGAACCCCAATAACTTGCCGGCGGAACACCAAAAACACACTTGGCGGATTAAGCATCATCTTATAAATGCGGGTTGTCGAAGGTCTCCTTCAAGTCTTCCACCGCGACTCATACATCTTGATTTCACCACAATGTCATCCACATAAGCATGCACATTGCGGCCGATCTGCGTATGCAAGCAATTACAGTACACACGCCGATAAGTAGCTTGGGCACTCTTGAGCCCAAAAGGCATAGATACATAGCGAAGGCTCCAAAGGGAGTTATAAGCGCCGTCTTCTCCTGGTCCTTAATCGCCATTTTGATCGATGATATCCGAGTATCGTCCAAAAACTTAAACGCTCACATCCTGCGTGGCATCTATAATCTGATCGATTCGGGAGAGCAAAAGGATTTCTTTGGACAGGCCTTGTTGAGATCTGTAGTCCACACACATCGCCGGTGCCGTTTTTCTTAAGAACCAGCACCGGATTAGCAAGCCACTCTGGATGAAACACCTCAATGATAAAACCAGCCGCCAAGAGCACGGCTACTTCTTCCCCAATGGCCTTGCGCCTCTCTTCATTAAACCGGCGGAGGAACTGTTTCACGGTTTATACTTAGGATCCACATTAAGTGTGTGCTCGCGAGTTCCTCGGTACACGGCATGTCGGATGGCTTCCATGCAAAGATGTCCCGGTTCTCACGGATGAACTTCGATGGAGCGCCTTCCTATTGGGATCAAGTTAGCACCGATAGTGAACTGTTTGGACGAATCGCTTTGGCACAAAGTCAACAAGCTTGGTTTTTTGCCGATTTAAATTTCAGATCCGATTCATGCTCTGTAGTAGGCTTCTTCAAAGGGTCATATCTGCCGGATCAACATTGTCCTTATAAAATTTCAACTCCTCCGTGGCGCGCAGACCGCCTCTGCATAAGCTGCATCTCCTTCCTCACACTCTAAAGCGACTTCGGCGGCTTCCATGCACCGTTATTGTTCCTTTGTAACCCGGCATTTTGAGCTGCAAGTAGATATAACAAGGTCGTGCCATGAACTTAGCATAAGCTGGCCGTCCAAACAAGGCATGATATGGGCTTCGATTTTCACCACTTCAAAAGTTAGCTTTTGGACCGGGAATCATGCTCATCTCCAAAGGCCACATCCAGTGCTATCTTACCAATAGGATAAGCAGATTTGCACAGTACTACACCATGGAACACCGTATTGGACGATGCGAGATCTTTATCTGTGAGACCCATGCGACGGAAAGTGTCATAATACAATATATTGATCTTGCTTCCTCCATCCATGAGTACTTTAGTAAACTTATAGCCCCCACACGGGATCTACCACCAAAGCCGGTGACCGGATTATCAACCGGGGATGGTCATCTCTGCTCCATACGATAGGCTGCTCGACCAGCGCAAATCTTGCGGCAAAGCCGGTTCAACAGAGTTTACCGCCCGTTTGTGAAGCTTCCGATCCGCTTGTCCAAAGCGGTTGTGGCGTAATCGCCCACCATTCAAGCTGCTTGGTGGCTCGATAGCTCGATTGCTGCTTCTTCTTCTTGGCCCCTTGATTACTCGATTATTGAGATTGCCCTAGTTATGCCCCAAACCGAAGCTCCGTCGACCGGCCCATGGAAACCGGATCCCGAACCACCACGACCCTGGTCATATCGGAAGCGTCGAATTTTAAACTCACGCATAATATAACAATCTTTCCAAAGATGATTCGATGGGGATTCGCCGTTCCATGCTTGGGACAAGGCTGATTCAACAAGTAATTCAAACAGTTTGCACTAGCATTTGGACCCGATTCGACTTGCCTCTGCGCGGCCTCTCGTCATCCTGCGCATTAGTGTTAGCTACGAAATCCGGATTACCATCAGCCTTGCGCTTGCTCCCGTTCCATGACCGCGGTTTAAAATGTGCTGCTTGAGTTGCCGTTCTTCTTTCCTTCCTCGCTTCATCATCATCCGCTTGGGATCCTTGGTCTTTGTCTGAATCGGCATATTTTACCAAAGCTGCCATGAGGGTTCCCATATCATTGCAGAACCGCTTCATCGCCCCAGCTTAAATTTCAAAGGCTCAAACGGCGGTTGCTTTCCAATGTTATGATTGCGAGTCGGCGTTGATCCGGTCCGAAGAGTGCAAAATCTCGGACACACGGCGTACCCAGCGGGTTGTTGACTCCCCTTCTTCTGAGCATAAGCCGCCAAGTCTACTATGGACTTGGGCTGCTTACATGTATCTTTGAAATTTGGATAAACCGGGCCCGTTTGCCCCCATGAGCTGATAGAATTAGTCGGCAAGCTTTTCAACCAAATGCGCTGTGCCCTCCATCATCATGGTGAAGTACTTTGCACACGCGGCTTCATCAACATCCAGCATCTCCATGGCCATCTCATAACTCTCAACCCACGCCTCAGGGGATAGATCTGCAGTGTAATTTGGCACCTTGCGCGGGCCGGTGTGTGTTGATCCGCGTCACCCTGTGCTGCCAACTCGGCCTCTCTGTGTGCTCGGGCCCGATCCACCACTTCCTGAGCATCGCGACCACCGCCTACCTGGTGGTTGCCTCGGGCCGCTTCACGGTCCCGCGTTACCAGCGGGCGGTTCATCCATCGCTTCTTTGTAGCTCCGGCTTGGGCCAGGCGTAGAGTGAATGCGATCGCGGTTGTATGAATATGCTTCTGCTTTGGATCGGTGCGATCCGAGAGCTCCTTAACCGGCGTGTCTCAACCGCTGTGGGGAATCTCCTTCGGTGGGATCGCCTCCAATCGTGCCGCGGCCGCAACAAGGTTGTCCATAGGGTTAGAGTAATGGCCCGGGGCGTCTGTGCGGCGGAGGAATTATGTATCTTTCTGCGGAGGCTCCATCGGCGTGGTTGGACCGTCGCTCCGCTCTGGTGCCTCAATCCGGTTTACCTCCCTATCTTTGGGGCGGGTTCTTGGGTCCGGCCCGAAGTGCGAAAGAGATTTCTAGGATCAAGTCTGACGGTAGGCATGATCTATACCTCCGCTTGACACCTCTGCGGCCTTTTCTGGTCGAGCATGAGTTTGTAAGCTTGCGCATCCAAAGTGGCCCGCTCTGTAGCCATCGCTCCTTCTCTGCCGCCAGATCCGCTTTGGCTGTGTGATCTGCTCTTTTACCCTTGCGATTTCGCATTATAGGCCCCACGATCTGCGGGGCTGTCCACCGCCATAAGTGCTGCCAGCGTGTCGAACAGATCGACAAAACTTGAACGGCGGACGCCTGCAGCCTCCTGCCCTCGCTGCGCATTGTTGAACCGAAAGCATTGCTGCTGCGGTTGAAGAAAGGTTTGCGGCACTGCGTGCGGCCATGAATACACCGATCCGGTTTAACTGGCTTGGGGGGTCCGGAATACTGTCACCGTCGGAACAGCCCCTGATCATATCATCCTACAACTAGTACAATGATTCGGTCTCTCCTGCTGAAGACTCATCGCCGGAATAAACGACGGTCTCGCTACCGTGCTCTGAACCGGCATCATACTCTCCTCCATGGGTGACTCCAACGAAGACATGCTTCACGGCGGTTTAACCGGGTCGGTTGTCGCGCCGAGCCGTCTCGGCGAGGTCGGTGCGGATGTCGGCTCGAGCCCTCCGATCTTGCCGATGAAGACATGTATGCCGCCGAAGGGACCGGTATCCATACTCGATTGAATCGGCCTCGGGACCCCATCCAAAGATCGTCGATGTAGATCGGCGCGGCGACTCTTGGTCATCCGGCCCACGACGTAGCCCGAGTCCTTTGAGCTTGCCCTCCAAGATCGTCAAACCATCGTGCGATAGCCCCACGGTGGCGCCAAGCGTCGATGGATTTGTCACGGCGGATGTCCTAACATAAGGACTTAGTCGTGGAGCCATCGCTACGAGTTTACTTGCGGGGGTTAAAGCGGACACAAAGACACGAGGGTTTTATACTAGTTCGACCCTTCGATGAAGGTAAAAGCCTACGTCTAGTTGTGATGGAATTGATGTAGTCTCGATGGCTAGGGAGCAAATAAGCCGCCTAGGCTCGAGTTGTGGTTGTCGTCTTTGAACCTTGCCGGGTCGTCCCCTTATATACACAGTGACACCCGTCGGTTTGCGAGTCCCAACGGTTCATATTCGTATCGGTTGGTATCTCTCTATTCCTAACACAATACAAGTATACATCGGGCGGTTTACGGCTACAAGTTCTAAACCAACTACAGGCCTTGGGCCTTTCCATGATTACACTACTAGCGGAGTTAACCCGGCCCAAGCTTGGCCGGTTTACCCCTAGTGGTAATATCCCCGACATTCGCCTAAGCTTCGCGACGATATGACCGAGGTGGAATATGGTGGAGGGGGGCACCGCACACGGCTAAGGAACGATCCGTAGATCAAACTTGTGTCTTCTAGGGTGCCCCCCTGCCCCCATATATAAAGGAGCAAGGGGGGGTGCGGCCGGCCTAGAGGAGGCGCTGGAGGAGTCCTACTCCCACAGGAGTAGGACTCCCCCTTCCTAGTTGGAGTAGGATTGGGGGAGGGGAAGAAGGAAGGCGCCGCCCCCTCCTTGTCCTATTCGGACTAGGGGAGGGGGCGCGGCCTGCCCCCTGGCCGGCCCCTCCTCTTCTCCCTCGAGGCCCACTAAGGCCCAATAGCCTCCGGGAGGGTTCCAGTAACCCCGGTTTTCGGTAAAATCGATTTCACCGGAACCATTCGAACTCAAATATAGGCTTCAATATATCAATCTTTATGTCTCGACCATTTGAGACTCCTCGTCATGTCCGTGATCACATCCGGGACTCGAACTTCTTGGTACATCAAAATACATAAACTCATAATATAAGCATCGCCGAAACCTTAAGCGTGCGGACCCTACGGTTCGAGAACAATGTAGACATGACCGAGACCGTCTCGGTCAATAACCAACAGCGGGACCTGGATGCCCATATTGGTTCCTACATATTCTACGAAGATCTTTATCGGTCGAGACCGCATAACAACATCGTTGTTCCCTTTGTCATCGGTATGTTACTTGCCGAGATTCGATCGTCGGTATCAATACCTAGTTCAATCTTGTTACCGGCAAGTCTCTTTACTCGTTCCGTAATACATCATCTCACAGCTAACTCATTAGTTGTAATGCTTGCAAGGCTTGATGATGTGTATTACCGAGAGGGCCAGAGATACCTCTCCGACTATCGGAGTGACAAAACCTAATCTCGAAATACGCCAACCCAACATCGCCTTTGGAGACACCTGTAGTACTCCTTTATAATCACCCGATTACGTTGTGATGTTTGGTAGCACCCAAAGTGTTCCTCCGTAAGCGGGAGTTGCATAATCTCATAGTTATAGGAACATGTATATGTCATGGATAAAAGCGGTAGCAACATACTAAGCGATCGTGTGCTAAGCTAATGGAATGGGTCATGTCAATCGAGATCATTCTACTAATGATGTGACCTTGTTAATCAAATATTAACTCTTTGTTCATGGTTAGGAAACATAACCATCTTTGATTAACAAGCTAGTCTAGTAGAGGCATACTAGTGACATATTGTTTGTCTATGCATTCACACATGTATCATGTTTCCGGTTAATACAATTCTAGCATGAATGATAAACATTTATCATGAAATAAGGAAATAAATAATAACTTTATTATTGCCTCTAGGGCATATTTCCTTCACGAAATACCACTTCCTATATATTATTCTTTACCTCCGGACCATTCCGAAACTCCTCGTGATGTCCGGGATCTCATCCGGGACTCCGAACAACATTCGGTAGTCACATACTTGACTTCCTACTAACCCTAAGCGTCCTTGAACCTTAAGTGTGTAGACCCTACGGGTTCGGAGACACTTGAGACATGACCGAGGCGACTCTCGGGCAATAACCAACAATGGGTCTGGATACCCATGTTGGCTCCACATGCTCCTCGATGATTTCATCGGTTGAACCACGATGTCGAGGATTGATCAAACCACATATACAATTCCCTTTGTCAATCGGTATGTTACTTGCGAGACTTCGATCGTCGGTATCCCAATACCTTGTTCAGGTCTAGCATCGGCAAGTCACTTTACTCGTACCATAATGCATGATCCGTGGCCAACACCTTGGTCGACTTGAGCTCATTATGATGATGCATTACCGAGTGGGCCGAGATACCTCTCCGTCATACGGAGTGACAAATCGATCTCGATCCGTGTCAACCCAATAGATACTTTCGAGATACCGTAATGCACCTTTATAGTCACCCGATTCGTTGTGACGTTTGATACACCCAAGGCACTCCTACGGTAACCGGAGTTACGATCTCATGGTCGAAGGAAGAGATACTTGACATTGGCCAAGCTTCTAGCAAGCGAACTATCGATCTTTTATGCTATGCTTAGAATTGGGTCTTGTCCATCACATCATTCTCCTAATGATGTGATCCGTTATCAACGACATCCAATGTCCATAGTCGAGGAAACCATGACTATCTATTGATCTGTGGGCTAGTCGACTAGAGGCTCACTAGGGACACATTGGGTCTAAGTGTTCACACGTGTATTACGATTTCCGGATAATACGGTTATAGCATGAACAAAGACAATTATCATGAACATTGAAATATAATAATACTTTTATTATTGCCTCTAGGGCATATTTCCAACAGTCTCCCACTTGCACTAGAGTCACCAATCTAGTTACATTGTGATGAATCGAACACCCATAGAGTTACGGTGTTGATCATGTTTTGCCTGCGAGAGAGGTTTAGTCAGCGGATCTGCGACATTGAGATCCGTGTGCACTTTGCAAATCTCTATGTCTCCATCTTGAACATTTTCACGGATGGAGTTGAAGCGGCGCTTGATGTGCTCGGTCTTCTTGTGAAACACAGGCTCCTTGGCAAGGGCGATAGCTCGGTGTTGTCACAGAAGAGTTTGATCGGCCCGACGCATTGGGTATGACTCCTAGGTCGGTGATGAACTCCTTCACCCAAATCGCTTCATCGCTGCCTCCGAGGCTGCCATGTACTCCGCTTCACACGTAGATCCCGCCACGGCGCTTCGCTTGCGGTGCACTACCTTCTTGCTCCACCATTCAACATATACACGTATCCGGTTTGTGACTTAGAGTCATCGGATCTGAGTCGAAACTAGCGTCGGCGTAACCCTTTACGACGAGCTCTTCGTCTCCTCCATAAGCGAAACATGTCCCTTGTCCTTTTCGGTACTTCGGGATGTTCTTGACCGCTGTCCGGTGTTCCTTGCGGGATTACTTTGGTATCTTGCAACCAAACTTACGACAAGGTTTACATCGGTCAGTACCTGACATGGCATACATAATAGATCCTATGGCTGAAGCATAGGGATGACACTCATCTCTTCTTTATCTTTTGCCGTGGTGGGTGGTAGAGCGAGCTCAATCTCACACCTTGTAACATAGGCAAGAACCCTTCTTGGACTGATCCATTTTGAACCTCTTCAAAATCTTATCAAGGTATGTGCTTTGTGAAAGACCTATGAGGCGTCTCGATCTATCTCTATAGATCTTGATGCCTAATATATAACAACTTCTCCAAGGTCCTTCATTGAAAAACACTTGTTCAAGTAGGCCTTAATGCTGTCGAGAATTTTGTATCATTTCCCATCAAGAGTATGTCATCTACATATAATAGGAGAAATGCTACTGAGCTCCCACTCACTTTCTTGTAAGCGCAGCTTCTCCATAAGTCGCATAAACCAAACGCTTTGATCATCTCATCAAAGCGAATGTTCCAACTCGAGATGCTTGCAGTCCATAAATGGATCATTGGAGCTTGCATACTTTGTTAGCATTCTTAGGATCGACAAAACCTTCCGCTGCATCATATACAGTTCTTCCTTAAGATGCCCGTTAAGGTGCCGCCGTTTGGCGTCCATCGCCATATCTCATAATCATAGTATGCGGCAATTGCTAACATGATTGAGACGGACTTTAAGCTTCGCTACGGGAGAGAAAGTCTCGTCGTAGTCAATTCCTTGAACTTGTCGATAACCCTTAGCGACAAGTCGAGCTTTATAGATGGTAACATTACCATCGCGTCCATCTTCTTCTTAAAAATCCATTTGTTTTCTATCGCTCGCCGATCATCGGGCAAGTCTGTCAAAGTCCATACTTTGTTTTCATACATGGATTCTATCTCGGATTTCATGGCTTCAAGCCATTTGTTGGAATCTGGGCCGCCATTGCTTCTTCATAGTTCGAAGGTTCATTGTTGTCTAACAACATGATTTCCATGACAAGGTTGCCGTACCACTCAGTGCGGAGCGTGTCCTCGTGGACCTTGAGTTCAAGAGTAACTTGATCCGAAGTACCTTGATCATCATCATTGTTTTCCTCTTGATTGGTGTGGGCATCACAGAGCGGTTTCTGCGTTGCACCACTTTCCCGTTCGAGAGGTAGTACTTCATCGAGTTCTACTTTCCTCCCACTTACTTCTTTCGAGAGAAACTCTTTTTCGAAAGCATCCGTTCTTGGCAACAAAGATCTTGCCTTGGATCTTAAGTAGAAGGTATACCCGACGGTTTCCTTAGGGTATCCTATGAATCGCATTTTTCCGACTTGGGTTCGAGCTTTTCGGGTTGAAGTTTCTTGACATAAGCATCGCATCCCCAAACTTTTAGAAACGACGACTTAGGTTTCTTCCCAAACCATAATTCATACGGTGTCGTCTCAGCGGTTTAGACGGTGCCCTATTTAAAGTGAATGTAGTTGTCTCTAGAGTGTATCCCCAAAATGATAGCGGTAAATCGGTAAGAGACATCATAGACCGCACCATATCCAATAGAGTGCGATTCTGACGTTCGGACACACCGTTTAGCTAAGGTGTTCGGTAGCGTGAGTTGTGAAACGATTTCACATTTCCTTAAGTGTGTGCCAAATTCGTGACTTCAATATTCTCCTCCACGATCGATCGGGAACTTTATCTTTCATCACGTTGATTCTCTACCTCACTCTGAAATTCCTTGAACTTTTCAAAGGTCTCAGACTTGTGTTTCATTAAGTAGACATACCCATATCTACTTAAGTCATCGTGAGAGTGAGAACATAACGATATCCTCCATGAGCTTCAACGCTCATTGGACCGCACACATCGGTATGTATGATTTCCAACAAGTTGGTTGCTCGCTCCATTGTTAGGAGAACGGAGTCTTGGTCATTTGCCCAAGAGGCATGGTTCGCATGTGTCAAACGATTCATAATCAAGAGACTCTAAAAGTCCATCGGCATGGAGCTTCTTCATGCGCTTGACACCAATGTGACCAAGGCGGCAGTGCCACAAGTATGTGGGACTATCGTTATCAACTTTACATCTTTTGGCATCCACACTATGAACATGTGTAATATTACGCTCGAGATTCATTAAGAATAAACCATTGACCATCAGAGCATGACCATAAAACATATCTCTCATATAAATCGAACAACCATTATTCTCAGACTTAAATGAGTAGCCATCTCGTATCAAACGAGATCCAGATACAATGTTCATGCTCAAACTTGGCACTAAATAACAATTATTAAGGTTCAAAACTAATCCCGAGGTAAATGTAGAGGCAGCGTGCCGACGGCGATTACATCGACTCGGAACCATTCCCCGACGCAAGATCGTCACCTCGTCCCTTCGCCGATCTCCGTTTATTCCGCAGCTCTGTTGTGAGTTACAAATATGAGCAAGCGGCACGGTATCAAATACCGGGAGTTACTACGAGTCTTGGTAAGGTACACATCAATTACATGTATATCAAATATACCTTTGGTGTTGCGGCCTTCTTATCCGCTAAGTATTTGGGGCAGTTCCGCTTCGATGACCCTTCCCTTGCAATAAAAGCACTCGGTCTCGGGCTTGGGTCCATTCTTTGACTTCTTCCCAAGCGGAGGCTTACGGTAGCGGCAACATCTTTGCCGTCCTTCTTGAAGTTCTTCTTACCCTTGCCCTTCTTGAACTTAGTGGTCTTATTGACCATCAACACTTGATGTTCCTTTTGATTTCAGCCTCTGCTGACTTGATGATCGAGAACACTTCAGAATGGTCTTTACCATCCCCGCATGTTGTAGTTCATCACAAAGCTCTTGTAGCTTGGTGGGAGCGATCGGAGGATTCTGTCGATGACCGCCTCATCTGGGAGGTTTATGTTCATTTGGGTCATACGGTTGTGCAACCCGGACATCTTCAAGATGTGCTCAGCGACAGAACTGTTTTCCTCCATCTTACAAGCTGTAGAACTTGTCGGAGACATCATATCTCTCGACCGGGCATGAGCTTGGAAAACTAGTTTCAGCTCTTGAACATCTCATATGCTCCGTGGTGCTCAAAAGCGCTTTTGGAGCCCGGTTCTAAGTCTGTAAAGCATGCCGCCTTGAGCGAGGGAGTAATCATCAAGACGAGCTTGCCAAGCGTTCATAACGTCTTGGTTCTGCGGAGACGGAGCGTCACCTAGCGGTCCTTCTAGGACATATTGTTTCTGGCAGCTATGAGGATGATCCTCGGGTTAGGACCGATCCGTATAGTTGCTGCCATCATCTTTCGACTTGGTTTTCTCTAGGAGCGTTGAAGTTCATGTTGACATTAGCGTTGGCCATTGATCTACAAGACATATTTGCAAAGGTTTTAGACTAAGTTCATGATAATAAAGTTCTAATCAAATTATGAACTCCCACTTAGATTAGACATCCTCTAGTCATCTAAGTGTTACACGATCCGAGTCGACTAGCCCGTGTCCGATCATCACGTGAGACGGACTAGTCATCGTCGGTGAACATCTTCATGTTGATCGTATCTTCCATACGACTCGTGTTCGACCTTTCGGTCTCCGTGTTCGAGGCCATGTCTCGCACATGCTAGGCTCGTCAAGTTAACCCTAAGTGTTTTATTTGTGTAAAAGCTGTCTTACACCGTTGTATGTGAGCGTAAGAATCCATCACACCCGATCATCACGTGGTGCTTAGAAGCGACGAACTGTAGCAACGGTGCACAGTTAGGGGAGAACACTTCTTGAAATTTTGTAAGGGATCATCTTATTTACTACCGTCGTCCTAAGTAAACAAGATGCATAAACATAATAAACATCACATGCAATTATATAGTTGTGACATGATATGGCCAATATCATAAAGCTCCATTGATCTCCATCTTCGGGGCTCCATGATCATCTTGTCACCGGCTTGACACCATGATCTCCATCATCATGATCTCCATCATCGTGTCTTCATGAAGTTGTCACGCCAACGACTACTTCTACTTCTATGACTAACGTTTAGCAATAAAGTAAAGTAGTTTACATGGCGTTCTTCAATGACACGCAGGTCATACAAAAAATAAAGACAACTCCTATGGCTCTGCCGGTTGTCATACTCATCGACATGCAAGTCGTGAATCCTATTACAAGAACATGATCTCATACATCATAATTCATCATTCATCACAACCACGGCCATATCACATCACATGATCAATCGCTGCAAAAACAAGTTAGGCGTCCTCTAATTGTTGTTGCATCTTTTACGTGGCTGCGATTGGGTTCTAGCAAAACGTTTTCTTACCTACGAATCACCACGACGTGATTTTGTCAACTTCTATTTACCCTTCATAAGGGCCCTGTTCATCGAATCCGCTCCAACTAGAGTGGGAGAGACAGACACCCGCCACCACCTTATGCAACTAGTGCATGTCGATTCGGTGGAACCGGTCTCACGTAAGTGTACGTGTAAGGTTGGTCGGGCCGCTTCATCCCACAATACCGTTGAGCAAGAAAAGACTAGTAGAGGCAAGTAAGATGACAAGATCAGCGCCCACAACAAATTGTGTTCTACTCGTGCATTAGAGAACTACGCATAGACCTAGCTCATGATGCCCTTTGTTGGGGAGCGTTGCAGAAAATTAAAATTTTTCCTACGGTTTCACCAAGATCCATCTATGAGTTCATCTAAGCAACGAGTCAAGGAGAGAGTTTGCATCTACATACCACTTGTAGATCGCGTGCGGAAGCTTGCAAGGTGATGATGGAGTCGTACTCGGCGTGATTCAGATCACCGATGTCCAAGTCTTGAATGGACAACACCTCCGCGTTCAACACACGTGCGGAGGACGAGTGGCGTCTCCTCCGTCTTGATCCAGCAAGGAGGAAGGAGAGGTTGAGAAGACAACTCCACCAGCAGCGACGACGGCGTGGTGATGGTGGAGAAGCGATACTCGGCGGGGGGCTTCGCCAAGCGCTTGCGGAGGAGGAGAAGTGTTGGGAGGGAGGGCTGCGCCTTGGAGATGGGTACAGCAGCCCTCCTCCCCCTTTATATAGGCCCCAGGGCGCCGCCCCTAGAGATCCAATCTCCAAGGGGGGCGGCCAAGAGGTGGAGTGCCCCCAAGCCAGGTGGGCGCCCCACCCCTAGGGTTTCAACCCTAGGCGCGGGGTGGGCCTGGGGGCGCACCATCCCACTATGGGCTGGTTCCTCCCACTTCAGCCCATGGGGCCCTCAGGGATAGGTGGCCCCACCGGTGGACCCCGGGACCCTTCCGGTGGTCGGTACATTCGGAGACCCGAAACTTTCCCGATGGCGAAATACCACTTCCTATATATTATTCTTTACCTCCGGACCATTCCGAAACTCCTCGTGACGTCAGGGGTCTCATCCGGACTCGAACAACATTCGGTAGTCACATACTTGACTTCCTACTAACCCTAAGCGTCCTTTGAACCTTAAGTGTGTAGACCCTACGGGTTCGGGAGACACGCAGACATGACCGAGGCGACTCTCGGGCAATAACCAACAGCGGGTCCGGATACCCATGTTGGCTCCCACATGCTCCTCGATGATTTCATCGGTTGAACCACGATGTCGAGGATTCGATCAAACCACGTATACAATTCCCTTTGTCAATCGATGCGTTACTTTCCGAGACTCGATCGTCGGTATCCCAATACCTTGTTCGGTCTCGTTATCGGCGAAGTCACTTTACCGTCTTCGTAATGCATGATCCGTGGCCAACACCTTGGTCAACTTGAGCTCATTATGATGATGCATTACCGAGTGGGCGAGAGATACCTCTCCGTCATACGGAGTGACAAATCCGATCTCGATCCGTGTCAACCCAGCAGATACTTTCGGAGATACCTGTAATGCACCTTTATAGTGACCCGATTCGTTGTGAGGTTTGATACACCCAAGGCACTCCTACGGTGGCCGGAGTTACACGATCTCATGGTCGAAGGAAGAGATACTTGACATTGGCCAAGCTTCTAGCAAATGAACTATACGATCTTTTATGCTATGCTTAGGATTGGGTCTTGTCCATCACATCATTCTCCTAATGATGTGATCCCGTTATCAACGATTTGTTGGGGAGCGTTGCGAGAAAATTAAAATTTTTCCTACGGTTTCACCAAGATCCATCTATGAGTTCATCTAAGCAGCGAGTAGCGGAGAGAGTTTGCATCTACATACCACTTGTAGATCACGTGCGGAAGCTTGCTTGGTGATGATGGAGTCGTACTTACTCGAGCGTGATTCAGATCACCGATGCCAAGTCTTGAGCGGACAGCACCTCGCGTTCAACACACGTGACGGGACGAGCGGCGTCTCCTCCTTCTTGATCCAGCAAGGGGAAGGAGAGGTTGAGGAAGACGGCACCACCGGCCAAAGACGACGGCGTGGTGATGGTGGTGAAGCGATACTCAAGCAGGGCTTCACGAGCTCTACGGAGGAGGAGATGTGTTGGGGAGGAGGGCTGCGCCTTGGGAGATGTATTCAGCAGCCCCCTCCCCCCTTTATATAGGCCCCAGTGGCGGCCCCTAGAGATCCAATCTCAAGGGGCGGCTGAGGGGTGGAGTGCCCCCCAAGCCAGGTGGGGCGCCCCCCCACCCCTAGGGTTTCAACCCTAGGCGCAGGGGGTGGGCCTAGGGGGGCGCACCAGCCCCCTGTGGGCTGGTTCCCTTCCCCCTATGGCCCATGGGGCCCTCCGGGATGGGTGGCCCCACCCGGTGGACCCCCGGGACCCTTCCGGTGGTCCCGGTACTTTCTGCAGTGACCCGAAACTTTCCCGATGGCGAAACACCACTTCCTATATATTATTCTTTACCTCCGGACCCTTCGGAACTCCTCGTGACGTCAGGGATCTCATCAGGGACTCGAACAACATTCGGTATTCACATACTAGTCTTCCTACTAACCCTAGCGTCACCGAACCTTAAGTGTGTAGACCCTACGGTTCGGGAGACACCTTGAGACATGACCGAGGCGACTCTCGGGCAATAACCAACAGCGGGATCTGGATACCCATGTTGGCTCCCACATGCTCCTCGATGATTTCATCGGTTGAACCACGATGTCGAGGATTCTATCAAACCCATATGCAATTCCTTTGTCAATCGATGCGTTACTTGCGAGACTTCGATCGTCGGTATCCCAATACCTCGTTCGGTCTCGTTACCGGCAAGTCACTTTACTGCATACCGTAATGCATGATCCGTGGCCAACACCTTGGTCACATTGAGCTCATTATGATGATGCATTACCGAGTGGGCCCAGAGATACCTCTCCGTCATACACGGAGTGACAAATCGATCTCGATCCATGTCAACCCAACAGATACTTTCGGAGACACCTGTAATGCACCTTTATAGTCACCCGATTCGTTGTGACGTTTGATACACCCAAGGCACTCCTACGGCAACCGGAGTTACGATCTCATGGTCGAAGGAATAGATACTTGACATTGGCAAAGCTTCTAGCAAGCGAACTATACGATCTTTTATGCTATGCTTGTGATTGGGTCTTGTCCATCACATCATTCTCCTAATGATGTGATCCGTTATCAACGACATCCAATGTCCATAGTCGAAACCATGACCATCTATTGATCTGCGGGCTAGTCAACTAGAGGCTCACTAGGGACATATTGGGGTCTAAGTGTTCACACGTGTATTATGATTTCGGATAACACGGTTATAGCATGAACAAAAGACAATTATCATGAACATTGAAATATAATAATACTTTTATTATTGCCTCTAGGGCATATTTCCAACAGTCTCCCACTTGCACTAGAGTCACTAATCTAGTTACATTGTGATGAATCGAACACCCATAGAGTTACGGTGTTGATCATGTTTTGCCGCGAGAGAGGTTTAGTCAGCGGATCTGCGACATTCGGATCCGTGTGCACTTTGCAAATCTCTATGTCTCCATCTTGAACATTTTCACGGATGGAGTTGAAGCGACGCTTGATGTGCTGGTCTTCTTGTGAAACACAGGCTCCTTTGCAAGGGCAATAGCTCGGTGTTGTCACGAAGAGTTTGATCGGCCCCGACGCATTGGGTATGACTCTAGGTCGGTGATGAACTCCTTCACCCAAATTGCTTCATGCGCTGCCTCCGAGGCTGCCATGTACTCCGCTTCACGTAGATCCCGCCACGACGCTCTCGCTTGCGGTTGCACCAGCTTCTTGCTCCACCATTCAACATATACGTATCCGGTTTGTGACTTAGAGTCATCGGATCCGAGTCGAAGCTAAGCGTCGGCGTAGCCTTTCTGACGAGCTCTTCGTCTCCTCCATAAACGAAACATGTCCTTTGTCCTTTTCGGTGCCGGGATATTCTTGACCGCTGTCCGGTGTTCCTTGCGGGATTACTTTGGTATCTTGCAACCAAACTTACGGCAAGGTTTACATCAGTGCAGTACACTGACATGGCATACATAATAGATCCTATGGCTGAAGCATAGGGATGACACTCATCTCTTCTTTATCTTTTGCCGTGGTCGGTGGTCGAGTGAGCTCAATTTCACACCTTGTAACATAGGCAAGAACCCTTCTTGGACTGATCCATTTGAACCTCTTCAAAATTTTATCAAGGTATGTGCTTTGTGAAAGACCTATGAGGCGTCTCGATCTATCCTATAGATCTTGATGCCTAATATATAAGCAGCTTCTCCAAGGTCCTTCATTGAAAAACACTTGTTCAAGTAGGCCTTAATGCTGTCGAAGTTTTGTATCATTTCCCATCAAGAGTATGTCATCTACATATAATAGGAGAAATGCTCTGAGCTCCCACTCACTTTCTTATAAACGCAGCTTCTCCATAAGTCTGCGTAAACTAACGCTTTGATCATCTCATTAAGCGAATGTTCCAACTCGAGATGCTTGCACCAGTCCATAAATGGATCATTGGAGCTTGCATACTTTGTTAGCGTTCGAGGATCGACAAAACCTTCCGGCTGCATCATATCTGACTCTTCCTTAAGATGTCCGTTAAGGAATGCCGTTTTGGCGTCCATCGCCATATCTCATAATCATAGTATGCGGCAATTGCTAACATGATTGGACGGACTTAAGCTTCGCTACGGGAGAGAATGTCTCGTCGTAGTCAATCCCTTGAACTTGTCGATAACCCTTAGCGACAAGTCGAGCTTTATAAATGGTGACATTTCCATCGCGTCCGTCTTCTTCTTAAAAATCCATTTATTTTCTATCGCTCGCCGATCATCGGGCAAGTCTGTCAAAGTCCATACTTTGTTTTCATACATGGATTCTATCTCGGATTTCATGGCCTCAAGCCATTTGTTGGAATCCGGGTCCGCCATCGCTTCTTCATAGTTGAAGGTTCATTGTTGTCTAGCAACATGATTTCCATGACAGGTTGCCGTACCACTCAGTGCGGAGCGTGTCCTTGTGGACCTTGAAGTTCAAGAGTAACTTGATCCAAGTATCTTGATCATCATCAATGATTTCCTCTTGATTGGGTGTGGGCATTACAGAGCGGTTTCTGCGGCGGCACCACTTTCCCGTTCGAGAGGTAGTACTTCATCGAGTTCTACTTTCCTCCACTTACTTCTTTCGAGAGAAACTCTTTCTCTAGAAAGCATCCGTTCTTGGCAACAAAGACTTTGCCTTGGATCTTAAGTAGAAGGTATACCCGACAGTTTCCTTAGGGTATCCTATGAATCGCATTTTTCCGACTTGGGTTCGAGCTTTTCGGGTTGAAGTTTCTTGACATAAGCATCGCATCCCCAAACTTTTGAAGCGACAGCTTAGGTTTCTTCCCAAACCATAATTCATACGGTGTCGTCTCAGCGGTTTAGGCGGAGCCCTATTTAAAGTGAATGTAGCTGTCTCTAGGCGTATCCCCAAAATGATAGTGGTAAATCGGTAGAGACATCATAGACCGCACCATATCCAATAGAGTGCGATTCGACGTTCGGACACACCGTTTATTTGAGGTGTTCCAGCGGCGTGAGTTGTGAAACGATTCCACATTTTCTTAAGTGTGTGCCAAATTCGTGACTTAAATATTCTCCTCCACGATCGATCGTAGGAACTTTATCTTTCGGTCACGTTGATTCTCCACCTCACTCTGAAATTCCTTGAACTTTTCAAAGGTCTCGGACTTGTGTTTCATTAAGTAGACATACCCATATCTACTCAAGTCATCGGAGAGTGAGAACATAACGATATCCTCCATGAGCCTCAACGCTCATTGGACCGCATACATCGGTATGTATGATTTCCAACAAGTTGGTTGCTCGCTCCATTGTTCGGAGAACGGAGTCTTGGTCATTTGCCTAAGAGGCATGGTTAGCATGTGTCAAGCGATTCATAATCAAGAGACTCTAAAGTCCATCGGCATGGAGTTTCTTCATGCGCTTGACACCAATGTGACCAAGGCGGCGATGCCACAAGTATGTGGGACTATCGTTATCAACTTTACATCTTTTGGCATCCACACTATGAACATGTGTAATATTACGCTCGAGATTCATTAAGAATAAACCATTGACCATCGGACATGACCATAAAACATATCTCTCATATAAATCGAACAACCATTATTCTCGGACTTAAATGAGTAGCCATCTCGTATCAAGCGAGATCCGGATACAATGTTCATGCTCAAACTTGGCACTAAATAACAATTATTGAGGTTTAAAACTAATCCGTAGGTAAATGTAGAGGCAGCGTGCGACGGCGATCACATCGACTCTGGAACCATTCCCGACGCAAGATCGTCACCTCGTCCTTCGCCGGTCTCCGTTTATTCCGCAGCTCTGCTGTGAGTTACAAATATGAGCAGCGGCACGGTATCAAATACCGGGAGTTACTCTGAGTCTTGGTAAGGTACACATCAATTACATGTATATCAAATATACCTTTGGTGTTGCGGCCTTCTTATCCGCTAAGTATTTGGGGCAGTTCGCTTCGGTGACCCTTCCCTTGCAATAAAAGCACTCGGTCTCGGGCTTGGGTCCATTCTTTGACTTCTTCCGGCAGCAGACTTACAGGCGGCGGCAACATCCTTGCCGTCCTTCTTGAAGTTCTTCTTACCCTTGCCTTTCTTGAACTTAGTGGTCTTATTGACCATCAACACTTGATGTTCCTTTTGATTTCAGCCTCTGCTGACCTAAGCATCGAGAACACTTCAGGAATGGTCTTTACCATCCACGCATGTTGTAGTTCATCACAAAGCTCTTGTAGCTTGGTGGGAGCGGCTGGAGGATTCTGTCGATGACCGCCTCATCTGGGAGGTTTATGTTCATTTGGGTCATACGGTACAGCAACGGACATCTTGAGGATGTGCTCCTTGTGAACTGTTTTCCTCCATCTTACAAGCTGTAGAACTTGTCGGAGACATCATATCTCTCGACCGGGCATGAGCTTGGAAAACTAGTTTCAGCTCTTGAACATCTCATATGCTCCGTGATGCTCAAAACGCTTTTGGAGCCCGGTTCTAAGCTGTAGAGCATGCCGCCTTGAGCGAGGGTAATCATCGAGCGAGTGCCGGATGTTCAAATCGTCTTGCAGTCTTTGGGAGAACAGGTGGGTCACCTAACGGTGCTTCTAGGACATCTTGTTTCTTGGCAGCTATGAGGATGATCCTCGGGTTAGGACCCGATCCGTATAGTTCTTGCCATCATCTTTCGACTTGGTTTTCTCTAGGAGCAGCGTTGAAGTTCATGTTGACATTAGCGTTGGCCATTGATCTACAAGACATATTTGCAAAGGTTTTAGACTAAGTTCATGATAATAAAGTTCTTAATCAAAATTATGAACTCCCACTTAGATTAGACATCCTCTAGTCATCTAAGTGTTACGATCGAGTCGACTAGCCCGTGTCCGATCATCACGTGAGGCGGACTAGTCATCATCGGTGAACATCTTCATGTTGATCGTATCTTCCATACGACTCGTGTTCGACCTTTCGGTCTCCGTGTTCGAGGCCATATGCGCACATGCTAGGCTCGTCAAGTTAACCCTAAGTGTTTTATTGTAAAACTGTCTTACACCGTTGTATGTGAGCGTAAGGATCCATCACACCCGATCATCACGTGGTGCTTAGAAGCGACATTTAACTGTAGCAGCGGTGCGATTAGGGAGAACACTTCTTGAAATTTTATAAGGGATCATCTTATTTACTACCGTCGTCCTAAGTAAACAAGATGTAAAACATAATAAACATCACATGCAATTATATAGTTGTGACATGATATGGCCAATATCATCAAGCTCCATTGATCTCCATCTTGGGGCTCCATGATCATCTTGTCACCGGCTTGACACCATGATCTCCATCATCATGATCTCCATCATCGTGTCTTCATGAAGTTGTCACGCTAGCGACTACTTCTACTTCTATGACTAACGCGTTTAGTAATGAAGTAAAGTAGTTTACATGGCGTTCTTCAATGACACGCAGGTCATACAAAAAATAAAGACAACTCCTATGGCTCCTGCGGTTGTCATACTCATCGACATGCAAGTCGTGAATCCTATTACAAGAACATGATCTCATACATCACAATTCATCATTCATCACAACCGGCCATATCACATCACATGATCAATCGCTGCAAAAACAAGTTAGGCGTCCTCTAGTTGTTGTTGCATCTTTTACGTGGCTGCGATTGGGTTCTAGCAAACGTTTTCTTACCTCGAATCACCTGGCGTGATTTTGTCAACTTCTATTTACCCTTCATAAGGGCCTGTTCATCGAATCCGCTCCAACTAAAGTGGGAGAGCAGACACCGCCAGACCACCTTATGCAACTAGTGCATGTCGATCGGTGGAACCGGTCTCACGTAAGCGCACGTGTAAGGTTGGTCGGGCCGCTTCATCCCACAATACCGTTGAGCAAGAAAAGACTAGTAGAGGCAAGTAAGATGACAAGATCAGCGCCCACAACAAATTTGTGTTCTACTCGTGCAATAGAGAACTACGCATAGACCTAGCTCATGATGCCTTTGTTGGGGAGCGTTGCGAGAAAATTAAAATTTTTCCTACGGTTTCACCAAGATCCATCTATGAGTTCATCTAAGCAACGAGTAAGGAGAGAGTTTGCATCTACATACCACTTGTAGATCGCGTGCGGAAGCTTGCTTGGTGATGATGGAGTCGTACTCGAGCGTGATTCAGATCACCGATGCCAAGTCTTTGAGCGGACAGCACCTCCGCGTTCAACACACGTGCGGGACGGCGGCGTCTCCTCCTTCTTGATCCAGCAAGGGGAAGGAGAGGTTGAGGAAGACAGCACCACCGGCGGCCTGACGGCGTGGTGAT
The DNA here is from genome assembly GCA_021437245.1 of Aegilops speltoides. Lineage (NCBI taxonomy): Eukaryota > Viridiplantae > Streptophyta > Magnoliopsida > Poales > Poaceae > Aegilops > Aegilops speltoides. Next base: position 123,565 of record JAHHZJ010001978.1, read on the forward strand.
GGTGGTGAAGCGATACTCGGCGAGGCCGCCGAGCTCTACGGAGGAGGAGATGTGTTGGGGAGGAGGGCTGCGCCTTGGGAGATGTGTTCAGCAGCCCCCTCCCCTTTATATAGGCCCCAGTGGTGGCGGCCCCTAGAGATCCAATCTCAAGGGGCGGCCAAGGGGTGGAGTGCCCCCAAGCCGGTGGGCGCCCACCCCTAGGGTTTCAACCCTAGGCGCGGAGGTGGGCCTGGGGCGCACCAGCCCCTGTGGGCTGGTTCCTTCCCCTATGGCCCATGGGGCCCTCCGGATGGGTGGCCCCACCGGTGGACCCGGGACCCTTCCGTGGTCCGTGCTTGCAGTGACCCCGAAACTTTCCGATGGCGAAACACCACTTCCTATATATTATTCTTTACCTCCGGACCCTTAGGAACTCCTCGTGACGTCAGGGATCTCATCCGGACTCGAACAACATTCGGTATTCACATACTAGTCTTCCTACTAACCCTAGCGTCACCGAACCTTAAGTGTGTAGACCCTACGGGTTCGGGAGACCTTGAACATGACGAGGCGACTCTCGGGCAATAACCAACAGCGGGATCTGGATACCCATGTTGGCTCCCACATGCTCCTCGATGATTTCATCGGTTGAACCACGATGTCGAGATTCTATCAAACCACTGTATGCAATTCCCTTTGTCAATCGATGCGTTACTTGCGAGACTTCGATCGTCGGTATCCCAATACCTCGTTCGGTCTCGTTATCGCAAGTCACTTTACTCGACCGTAATGCATGATCCGTGGCCAACACCTTGGTCACATTGAGCTCATTATGATGATGCATTACCGAGTGGGCAGAGATACCTCTCCGTCATGCGGAGTGACAAATCGATCTCGATCCATGTCAACCCAAGATACTTTCGGAGATACACGTAATGCACCTTTATAGTCACCCGATTCGTTGTGACGTTTGATACACCCAAGGCACTCCCACGGTAACCGGAGGAGTTACGATCTCATGGTCGAAGGAATAGATACTTGACATTGGCAAAGCTTCTAGCAAGCGAACTATCGATCTTTTATGCTATGCTTGTGATTGGGTCTTGTCCATCACATCATTCTCCTAATGATGTGATCCCGTTATCAACGACATCCAATGTCCATAGTCGGAAACCATGACCATCTATTGATCTGCGGGCTAGTCAACTAGAGGCTCACTAGGGACATATTGGGGTCTAAGTGTTCACACGTGTATTATGATTTCGGATAACACGGTTATAGCATGAACAAAAGACAATTATCATGAACATTGAAATATAATAATACTTTTATTATTGCCTCTAGGGCATATTTCCAACAACGACATCCAATGTCCATAGTCGTGAAACCATGACTATCAATTGATCACAACGGGCTAGTCGACTAGAGGCTCACTAGGGACACATTGGGTCTAAGTGTTCACACGTGTATTACGATTTCCGGATAATACGGTTATAGCATGAACAAAAGACAATTATCATGA